>VFXL01000320.1:0-80628 GCA_009761765.1 Phenacoccus solenopsis | reverse complement strand
AAAAATAATTCAAATACACCTAATTTTTCATCGTTATGAAACTGCCACACATAAACATTCTAAAGTAATAAAATTAATTATAAATTTATTGATGACATTATATCTTTCTTATTTGAAGGATACCATACAAATAACTTACGCAATGAAAACTTTGGCAAAAAAAAGGTGATTTTTTGTGTTTCCGATACAGCTCGAAATGGCAGATCACTTAGTTTTTGAGAGAGGCTGAAGAAGGAGCAAATGACTCAAAACTTTTGTTTTCAATTTCGAATAAAATAATGAGTCAAGACCAACAAAGTCTCCAAATTTCAGATACCTAAGTGCATTTGAAAGGGAGTTAGAGTAAAAAAGGGCTTTTCGAAAGTGTTTTGGATGATAAAATTTTTTGAATCTTCCATATCTCCTCACCAAATCAGCTAAGAAAGGGCAAATTTTGTGGATACGGTTAGTCTGGGACAAAAATCTAACTTCTCGAATTTCAGTCAAAAGAATCCAAAATGGCAGATTACCAAAATTCTAAAAAAGCTTGAAGAGCCTCAAACAACTGAAAATATGATAATATGGACCCATATTATTATTGGGAATATGATCTCAAACTTACCTTCACACAAGATGTTAGAGAGGAGGAGGGGGAATTATCGATCACAAAATATGATGGAATGCAGAAGATATCGAATTTTTTTTTGTTATGATGTCATAATGTGACAAAATGAACCCAATTGATCAACCTATTCTGATTTAGCTCGCCAAGTGAAGTTGGTGGGGAGTTGGGGCGATAAACTGCTTTTGGAGGAGAAATCGCTGTAAATCTAGTGTTGTCCTGCGATATTCTTCATTTTCCTACAGATTTCAAGTTGTTTTGCAGACAGGTACAAGAGAAGAGAGAAGTAAGGGACCAGACTGTCCCAGTGTCTCAGTTTCTAAGAGGGCAGGAAGTCTAAATTTTAGATGTATAAAATTTTCATAACGCTTATTATCATTATTTATTATTATTTTATTATTATTCATTATGCACAGTGGGCTATTAAAAACAATAAAAATTATTTTAAATTTGTCAGCTCAAAAATCTCAGGCTTGAAAAGAAGCACAGGTTTAATTTTCACACCAGACGATAGGTATTTTTATTCTGTAAAAAATGACCCCAAAACATTTTCCAGAAGCATCATGTGAAAATCGAAAAAGCTAGAAATTTTAGAAAATTCATAACTAAAAAAAAGAAAAGTGGAGACTGAAGTTTCATGATCTGTTGACAAGGGAAAATGTATCGGGTGCTATAAAATTAGTTTTATAACGCCCCGCCCCTCCCCGCGCAGGAAATATTTCAGGAAATTTCACGACTTTCACCAAATCGACCTGGAGAGGTCAAACTTTGTATGTAGGGCTAGTTAATGACCAGAACATGACCTCTTGAATTTGGGTCAAAATGGATTCAAAGTGGTGTATCATCGAAATTTGGGCATAACTTGAGGAGCCTCAAATTATTGAAATTTGAAAAATATTGGCTCATATGATTACCGCAGGCAAGAAATACTACATATTTTTAATTTAACTTCTCCAGCGGTTTTCGAAGGGATAGTGTAGATAAGGCTTTGCAAACCTGAACAAGCGCCAGTTAAAAACTCAGTTTCACTAATGCGACATGACTGTTCACATTTTTTGTCCTTCTCTATGACAACTACGAATTCGATCGACTAGTGTCAAAGAAAACTAATTTTCAGGTTAGTCAACACTTTTTTCATTATTAAAAATTCGATGTTCCATGTTGATAAAGAAAACTGACATTACAAACCCACTTCGAAAAGAAAGAAAATTCTGCGATTACCTCGACACACACGTTGGCTCGAAAATGACAACTTAAATAATTACCCGTCATTTCTATCGACCTTTTATAAATTACCGAATCTTTTGAAACATCTAGCACGAGTTGAGACAGTAGAAAAATACGAGGAAAAAATAAAAACGCCAAAAAAAAGCAAAAAAAAGCAATAAACTTGAAAATAATACTTCTTACTCGCAACACGACGACGCCCCGTTATAAATTTTCAATAAGAGAAAACTTTTTAAATTGCCTTGTTTACAACCGCCATTAATTAAATTTACTTTTGAACAAAATTTTTGCCCTTTAAAACGTATATAGATATAGGCTTTAATTACGAACGGTTCGCATATCAGAGGGAATCATCAGCACGACCTATATTTCTTCTTCACAACACCGCTGCCACTCGAGCTTCCGCAGTTTATCAGAATCGTCGCTACACAGCTTTCTTTTTTTCGTTTCACCATTTTTTTTTTATCAGCGGTAATTTTTTTCTTATAGCGTTAGAAAAGTACTTAATTAAGTTTATAGCTCGGAAAAAAATCATCTGGATGGTTCGCAGAAAATTCGAGCTTTGAGCGTCGTTATCGCGTCCATCATGACGATTCGCGGATCCCCTTTGTATTGGCTTTAGGTCGCAAATCAAATTACCGTCGGGTCGTTAATTTCAATTTTTCGCTATTTATATAAAACGAGCGAAGGACAAGGGCTGAATGCTAAATCGAATATAAAATTATAATAGTCGCGAAGCGAACGGAATTCAGGATTTTAGTAACTCCGTTAACTGGATTTAATTGAACAAACAAATTTTTGGTTTTCTTTTTTCTATCGCTAGACAGTAAAATTACGCGATATTACATCGAGACTCGTACGTGGGACAGAGAGACTCGCAGGACGAAATAAACACCGAGTGCCCGCGAAGAATTCCATTATTCTCGAAAATGAAAATCCTCCCGACGGCGATACCAACGTTACGATTTATCATTTCGCCAAAGCTCGGTGCGGCAACGCGATAAGAATATATCTCGGTTGTATTTTTACCATTTCCCTAATTCTCTCCCCTTCGTGCTTCTTCACGCGATACGCCGGATAATTCATTATATTCAATGTCGCCTCGCCAATTTGTCATCGAGTTCGCGTCGCCATTTAAAAGAAATTCCCGGCGAATTTACGGCTTCTCGATGAATACCTAAACATATCGTAGTTATATAGGAAAATTTATCCCTTTTTTTTTCAACCGACTTTACCTTCCGCTCCGAGTCTGTTATTGGTTTTATTCGAGTTTTTTGGTTTATTTATTTATTCGTTTTTACCTTATTAAAATTATTTTTTCATTAAGCGAACATTTCCATCGGCTTAATATAAAAATATAAACAAAACGGTAGTCTAGGTGACCTTTTTTAATCGTGTAATTTTAGATCAGAAGACGAGAACTCGTGACAAGGTCGTACGACTCATATCGTTTCTTTTACAGTTCTTCGCGAATTTTTTTCTCATTCAGTTGGATGCGCCATTTGTTGTTTATTAGAGTTACCCAGATTGCGAAATAAGTTGGATAATTAATTTTGTTTCGAAAAAATTTCTGCCTCAAGAATTTAAGAACCTTTTTCGCTTTCTAATTGAGTCAAAAATTTACCAAAATTCGTTCAAGTATTTCTTCGAACCGGTGACTTTAATTTCAAAGTGATATATTATTCAAGCATTGAAATCCAACAAATTCACGATCTACTACTTTGCAGTTCACTAGCTCAACGTAGATTCAAAAAACCCACTAAAGAATTGGAAAACTAAAAAACAAAAAAAAAAAAAAAACGTAAACAGCCATGCCACATCAGTTGAGCTGAGTTTTTAACTGAAGCTTGTTCGAGTTTGCAAATAAGGTTGGTAAACCTTCCATGTATACAGGCCACCCTTCGCAAACCACTTGAGAAGTTGAATTAGGAATATGTAGCACTATTTTCTTGCCTGCAATAATCATACGAGCTCAAATTGTTCGAATTCTAGGAACTTGAAGTTCTTCAAGTTATTCTTAAATTTGATGACCCACCATTTTGAACCGATTTTTACCCAAATTCAAAGAGTCATACTCAGGTCATCAACTAAACCTACGTGTAAAGTTTGACCTCACTAGATCGTTTCGGTGAGGAGATATAGAAAATTCATGAAATTTCCTACATTAATTTCTTCTACAAAAGCCATTTTGCCTCATTGATCTCATAGATATGAACTTTTTTATATTTTTGCTTACGTAGTATTTTGAAATATTAACGTACGTAAAAATACAAAAATTATGTGAGCATGCTCGCAGTGTCATTGGATTCGTGATTGCATGAAAATGTCAAAAACACTACATTGTAATAATGCAATCGAAATTTACACACAATTTTTATGTTCATTTTCAGGTTTCAAAATCTGTCCTGTTTCTTCATGACTAAAGCAGGCCATGTATAGGAAGTCAATGGTGCCCATGCGTCAGTAAAGTTACCCATGTGTAACTAGAATTCAATCTTTTTATCGATATTACGTTGGCGTATGCGGTTGTGTTCGATCGCGTTTGGTTTTTGTTTTGTTTCTTTATTATATGTAGCACATGCTTTACTTTTTCTTCTTCGGGAATTGTTATGGGCCTTGTTGAGAACTTAACTTCTCATATTTTTAGGATTAGCGATTTTGGGTCCACATTCTGGTCATCAACTGACCTTACATACAAAGTTTTACCTTTGTATATTGATTTAATGAATATGTATGAAAGATTCATGAAACTTTCCATCATAATTTCCACTCGAAAATCCGATTTTCTCCAACTTTCCTTCAAATATACTTTGGAAGCAAAAATTAGCAAAGGTTAGTCACCTGGGCTCATTTCATCATATGAAACTACATAAAAAAATGTTCGACCTCTCGTATACCCTCCCCTCCACATTTTTTGGTCGATTACCCTTCCTCCTCTCCTCCAATCTCATTTATGCAAGTGAATTGGAGATATATTATACTTATTACTCCAAATAATCGTAATATTATGAGTACCTATTAATTACATTTTTAATTCTGATTACAGAATTAATTCTTGTCGAAGAACCTAAACGCTCTTCATTTCTTGGCTTCCAACTCCAGGAAAGAAGTTCTTAACAACAGCTGGTTACCAGCTATTTGGATAAGTTTTTGATAGATCTAAGCCATCCAAGGTCGTTTACTCTTTAGTGAACTCAATTCTACTTCAAATTTTATCGCTTTATAATATTCTTCTACTTTTATTATTCAGTTCTTCAACATCTTTTAGTTGAGTTTTCAACTTAAATACGACAGCTATTATAGTCACCCTGATTTGGGAAGGGGAGTCGGGAGAGTCTTCAAATCTCTGCGTTTCTGACCATTTGTAATAATTTGGGATTGTCCAATTTTTGATATAAATACATGCATATACTTCTTTCGCCCACGCGCAAAGCCGGCGGGTATTCGGGATATTTGCTCGAAATTTGGTGAGGATGAGGAACTTTTTTTGGAAATGCAATAATGATACTTCTTTATTATTATTATTATTTTTTAGCTGAGTTTTTAACTAAAAAGGCGACAGCTATTACAGTCTACCTGATTTGGGAAGGGAAGGTCGGGGGAGGGTGGGGTCTTCAAATCTTTGCATTTCAGACCATTTGTAATCATCTGGCAAATGTCCAACTTTTTGGTATATATATATATATTTTTTCCCCCACGCGTAGCGCCGGCGAGTATTCATAAAATTCGCTCAAAATTTGGTGAGGAACTCTTCTTGAAAATGCGCAGAAGTATTTTTTTTGTTTTTTCGAAAAATTTCAAAATGGCGGATCACTCAAATTTTTCGTTTTTGATTTAATATGAAAGAGTGAGTCACGGACACCAACATATCTAAATTTCAGCTTCCTAAGTGCATATTGAGAGAAGTTAGATCAAAAAACGGCTTTTTGAGGAAGTTTTGAGTTATGAAATTTCTTGAATCTTCCATATCTCCCACCAAATCAAGTTAAAGAGGTCAAATTTTGTGTGTGAGGTTAGTTGGTGACCACAATATGACCTCTTGAATTTGGATCAAAATGGATTCAAAATGGCGGATTATCAAAATTTTGAGTAGAGCTTGAGGAGCCTCAAGTTGGTAAAAATGTAATTAATATGAATTCATATGGTTATTGGGGATAAGTTGTATACTATATCCCGAATTCACTTCCATACATGATGTTGGAGGGGGAAGGCGGGGTTATCAACCTAAAATAGTGGTGGGGTACAGGAGGGGTCGAAAATTTTTTATTGCTGTGTCATATGATAAAATGAGCCCAAGTGACAAACGTATTTTGATTTTAGCTTCCTCAGTGATTTTGGAGGGGAGTTAGAGCAAAAAACGGCTTTTGGAGGGGAAATTGCTGCAGGAAATTTCATGAATCTTCCATATCTCATCACCAAATCGGCCTAGAATGGTCAAACTTTGTGTGTAGGATTAGTTTGTGACCAGAATATGACCTCTTAAATTTGAGTCAAAATGGACCCAAAATGGCTAATTACCAAGATTTGAAGATAATTTGAAGACCCTCAAATAGTTATAATTTGAGAAATATGTGTTCACATGATTATTGCATGGCAAGAAATACTATATTTGTGCCAAATTTAACTTCTTAAGTGTTTTTGGAAAGGATAGGGTAGGGGTTTTCAGACTTGGTATTGGGTGTGGCCTGTAGTCATGAACGGTTAAGCAAGGTTATTAGCAAATCAAAACAAGCTCCAGTTAAAAACTCAGCTCCAGTAATGCGGCATGGCTGCTTAAGTTTTTTTATTTTTTTTATACACTACAAAATGGCAAACCACTGAAATTTCGAGGGTAGGTGGAGAAGAAGGAAATAGCTCGAATTGTTTCTTTCTGATTTCATATAAAAGCGTAAGCCATGGAACCCAACATACCCAAATTTCAGCTTCCTAAGTGCATATGTAGTGAAGTTATAGAGAAAAAAACAGTTTTTTGATGAAGTTTGGAGTTACGAAATTTCTTAAGTCTTCCATATCTCCTCACCAAATCGACCTAAAAAAGTCAAACTTAATGTGTGGAGTTGGTTGATGACCAGAATATGACTTATTGAATTTGGGTCAAAATTGTTCCAAAATGGCAGATTATCAAAATTTCAGTAAAGTTTGGGGGCCTCAAATCAGTGAAAATGTAATTACTTCGAACTCATATAATTATTTGGATTACTAAGTATAATATACCTCCAATTTATTTGCATAAATGATGTTAAAGGGGAGGAGGAGGGGTAATCGACCAGAAAATGTGGAGGGGAGTGTACACGAAAGGTCGAACATATTTTACTGTGGTGTCATATGCTGATGAAATAACCCCAGATGACTCACCTATTCTGATTTTTTTTCCCAAGTATATTTGAAGGGGAGTCGGAGAAAAATCGGATTTCGGAGGGGAAATTACCATAGAAAGTTTCATAAATCTTTCATATACGCGTATACTCATCAAATCAATCTATAAAGATCAAACTTTGTATGTAAAGTCAGTTCATGATTAGAATGCGACCACTTAAACTCGGGTCAAAATGGGTCCAAAATGGCTGATCGTAAAAATATGAGGATCATTTGAGGAACTTTAAGTAGTTATAATTTGAAAAATATGTGTTCATATGATTCTTGTATGGTATGAAATACTACATTTTTTGTTATAAATTTAACTTCTTTAGCGGTTTTGGAAGGTATAGGGTAGAGGTTTTCAGACTTGATATTACATAATTACCTACTTATTTGCAAACCTGAACAAGCCCAAATTAAAAACTCAGCTCCAGTAATGAGGCATGATTGCTTACTTTCTTTTTTTTGATATGATATTATATTTTTCAAAATATTTATTTTCTCAAATCAGCAACACTTATATAATTATGTAGAACATCATTTAATTTCCATTTTTTCCAAATGTTTTTTGTGATTACAGCGATAAGTGTCTTAAAATATTAATATTCAACTCCTTCGTAACATCCCAGTTCAAACAAAAGTGAATTCAATAAATTTCCGTATATCTCTTTTGCAAGCTCGTGACGTTTTGTTGGTCAACATAGAACCTGAAACTGATACACTTTTCTTGTGGAAAACAAAAGGCGAAGACATCACACCAAGAAAAAATATTATAACGGTAATAGAAAAAGCACCAAGGAGAAATATCACACCTTTATAAATTATGACAAAATTTATCATGTTATTCTACAAAGTAGATAATCGCGTTGGAGTAATTAACTTCCACAACAGGAGTAAGCACATCTCCAGGGTACTCAAGTTTATGCCAGGCAGTACAAGTGGAAAAAATGGCACAAAAATTAGATAATTTTCGCCATCATTCAAAGTTGGGATCACTACATATTAGAATCAAAGTTCCAGTGTTTCGGGTTTTTAATATAATGTTTACGTAGGCGTAAAATTCCACTAACACGATATTATTTTTATGTAGGCGTTAAATTTCATCTCTGGTTCCTTTCGCCCGATGAAAAGAAGCTAAAACGATATTAAAGTAATTCATTCCATTGAATACGTACTTTAAAGCTTGAAAATATCGATTTATGAGAGCAAGAGGAATCCATATCAGTACTACAAAGATATAGAATCGTATCACATAAACTCTGCAGTAAAATTAGAGGTATATTTTGGCACACGGGCGCGTCCTACACGACATAAAATACCCGACGTACCGCGATATTAATTTATTTGGGCGTCCGATGAAATTTTAAATAAAGGGGCGTACATAGCCGGATGCTCTCATTACCGTATCACCAACTACATGGTGGCGGCTGAAACGCGCACCCATTTATCACCCTTTAACGTGCAAATTACATCATCGGAGCTGCCGAGATCGCGTAATTAAGAAACCAAAACACCCCGCTGCCCCTTCTATCGTGTGAAAAACTTCCATAGACATAATTCGGCATTCGCGTAAACAACTCGTATTTAAATTCCAAATCAAAATTCGTATTCTCCAAAGACGACGTGTTTTCCAATTCAAACGTGTCAACGTATTGATAAGCAATTTTTTACTTAAATCGTCGACTACGTACGATATTAGATTTCTTTTCGCTTTGAAGTCGACGCAGCGATTTGTTTGAAAATATTTTATTCAATTTTCGAACGTAGCGAAAACCCGTACACGAGTGTAGATTCGAGATCGCGCCTGTTCTACTATACGGCGTCATTCGGTTTTCATTATTCCGTTTTCGTCGTCGTTTTGTTTTTGTTCGTACTCCTTCATGTGTGCCGGAGCACGAAGATTTAGATGTGTCGTAAAATTGCTAATACGGTCGAGCTTATTCGCGCACATTATCGATTTGAACTTTATACATCGCTAAATGTTGTCATAAAATGTCAACCAAACAATGGCCATAAATTCACTCGCTTAACCCGCATCCGAACGGAGGTCTTTAAATTTACACTCAACGCCTGGCACCCGGCAGGTTGGGGAGTCATCAGCCTTGATTTCTTGACACGACTCGGTTCCGTTGTTTTAAAGGGTGACGACGATACCCTATAGAGCAGTCCTTCCCTTCGAGGAAGCAAAATCAATTTATCAACTGGTCCAGGTCGAAAGTACCACAAATTACATAATTGCCATATACTCGTTCAAAATATGTTTCTTCAGAAGAAGAAATTTTAATTTGCAATCCTGTAGAACAGTCGTTTGGTGAGTTAAGTTCAAAACACTCTCCTGCCGCCTACACCAGTACATTTAGCGTTTAATTTTACCTAAAATTCATAGTTATTGCTCTAAAACCATAACTTCTAATTAAAATGCATATATAAACCATCTTTGAAGACCTTGTTGAGAGCATCAAACTGATATATCAATTATTTCTACATACCTACAAAAAAAGCTAATGAAGTAATAACCTAGGAAAAAAGGTTTAAAATTTTATTAACAAATTGACTAGATATGATTTGATATAATTTGATAAAATTTTATCAAAGTTGATGAAATTTAATACGTTCGAACAAAAATTAAATATAAAGTTACCAAATTTGATGATATGCGATCTAAACTGATCAAATATGATACAAAAAGTATTACATTTCATTCAATCTAATACTACCGAATTTCATTAAATTTGATCTTCACATTCTAATATAATTTCAACAATCCATGAGAAAATGACTGGATGAAATTTGATCAATTTTGATGGCATTTCATGAAATTTGATCAAAATATTCAATATTCGATCAAATAGGTACTTTTTTCCTGGGAGATTAGATCAAAATTCGTCTTTCATAATATTTTATCAAGTTATATCTGTTTATTTTTTAAATAAAATTTGATCAAATCATATTGGAATATGAACATCAAATTTGATTAAAATTTCATCAACAAATTGATCAAATTTTATACATTCGGAGAATAAGTAGATATAACGTTAATCAAATTTCATGAAATGAGATCTAATCTCATATTTGATTAAAAGGCAATGTTGTTAGAACCTTTGGGAAACACAAGGTAATTACCATGTAATTACTGAAGTTCGTCACGGCTTGCACACGAAATCCGATCCTTCACGCCTTCCTTTGGACTCACGAAATCTATACCTACATCGTTCGGAAATAATACACTTTCGTGCTGTATTGGGACCCTTCAGAGCAGTGGCGCGCTAGTGTCGTATTTACATGTAAATGGTATTATCAGTTCTGAAAACGGGGAATTTTTCCCGCCAGTTGTGGACTCACACAGTGAAATGTTTAAATTATTTGAAAATAAATGGAATAAATGAAATGAATGAATTGGGTTTCGCTAATTTAATACTTATCTATCATTTTGGTTTATAAATGAGATTCTTTCGCATGGTATTTATGATATTTGCGATAATTGTATCACTAGTCATTGGTAAGTGCGTGAAAAATAATCATTTATTTCGTAGCAATAACACTGGAATTCAATTTATCTTTACCATTGAACAAAAAACAATTGATTCTATTTAAAATGATTCAATTTAGTACCAGAATTATTAATTCATTGCCAATAATGATACTTTTATCAATTATTGAAATCCCCGTTTTCAGTAGTTTATCGTTTTACCACCAGGTACCGACTCTTTTGCTGAAGGATCCCAATTGGTTGCCTTTTTCTTAGAATCTAAGTTTAGCTATAGCGTTGTTGTGTTCACGTTTTTTGAGTTAAATAAATGAACGAAGTTTTTCAATACGGTTTTATTTATTTAAAATATAATTTTGGAATTCCAAATTACCGAAACAATAAACTTAAATCCAAAGTGGTAGCAGTGCGCGTAAATTTTGATCTGCTTCGCTAAGTTAGCTTGTTCGGTTTTCAGTTGGCGAAAACGTGCACGAGATACATTTGCACCTAATACTCAGTTATGATTCGAGTGAAAAAAGGAAAAAAACTCTCGAAGAAGCAAGGTACAGACGGTAAGGTGGAAAAACGGTTTCGCCGCACTCAAAGAAGAAATTTCATTGTGCACGAAAATGACAAGAGCAACGAAAGTGAGCCGGTGGAGGCTGACGATTTCAATAACGGGAACAACGAAATGGATCTCGATATACCAACTGAAGGAGATTTTAATAATATAGACGAAAGTAATCACGACGACGAACAATGTGTTGAAAACCAAAACGGAGACCAAAATGTCCCAACACAAAATAATGGTGAAGCATCTGGTGACATCTGGAAAATTGTAGAATCGCTTGCAAACGAGGTAAGAGCGCTTCGCGAAAAAGTGAAAACACCAAAAGTGAGTGGCCCTCCACGTATATCAAACCCTCCATTTGTGCTGGAGAAAACAACAAACTTCGATACGTGGCGAGGAATTCTACAAAACGAGATCAAAGGAATGAAATTGGATGGCTTCCTATCTGAAAATATCGACGTAAACGACAACGCAACGAACGAAAGCATTGGGTATGTTAACGCTTATATTCTCGCTAGAATAAATGAAGACTATAAACAAAGTGTTGCTGAACTCAACACCCCACCAAATGTTAGAACGTTTGAAATCAATTGCGCAAGCAATTGTTCCATCCGCTCGCTTCTCCATCAAACGAAAATGGCAATTGATTAAATTCGACTTCACAACAGAAACAGCCCAGCAATTCAACATAAGGTTTGATGATTTAACAAAACCAGTATGTCTTTACGATAAAAATCTTCGGGACATCGAAGTAATCGACAACTACCTATGCGCCATCAAAGATGAGTTCCAAGATGTAGTGACCCAATTTAATGCAAACGCTGGAAAGTTGGGAATCAACGAACTTCAATCATTATTAATCGGAGAAGAAGCGCAAAGGGCAGAGACCAAAGAACGCCGAGTGGACTCAGGGGACAAAACTGCAGCAGCAGCGATGGTAAACCGCCCGAAAAACTCAAACTCAAACTGCTGCCGACGATGTGGTAAACCAGGTCATCACTACCGCGAGTGTCGTAACCCAAAATGGATATGTTACAACTGTCTAACGCTTACACAGAGCCATCAATCTTGGAACTGCCCATACAAACGAACGATTGGACCTCGACCTAATGCTCGTACCCCCCAACCCCCACCCCAACAACCATATCAATCTGGAAATGTCTGGCGTCCGAGTGTAAGGCCGACTAATAATTTTCCTAGCTCTTTTTCCAGGTCAGAGAAGCTTAACGAAGCAAAAAGCAACGATATACCTGTACGCACCAAAACGCAACCTTCAGATAATCCTGGAGCTTTGACTGGAGGCTAAACCTTCATCAAATAGTGGGGGATTCCGTCACTTTGTAATTTCTACATTATTTAATATTTATGTACTCGTACGTATTTCTGATGCAACGCGTATATATATGGACTTGTTAACGTTGTTTGCCGAGCCACCCATGGCGAAGTAGTTAAGGTGATGGTTCATTGTATCATAAGATGCGGGATCGAATTCTTCTTCCGCCCCGCGATTTTGTTACCGTTTTTTGAGTGAAGTTTTTTTTTCAAACTTTTGTTAATTTTTTTTAAATATTATTTTATTACTGCAATTTTTGCATTATTATTTATTTTATCCTTCGAACCTTCAGACTTGGAACTTTCAGACTTATATTCCTTACCTCAAAGTCGGGTTTGGTTAGGTTTAATTCATTTATTATTTTTTCCACCGTTCGAACTTTCAGACTTACGTTCCTTACCTTAAAGTTGGGGTTGGTTAGGTTTAATTTAATTATTATTTTTTCCACCGTCCGAAGTTTCAGTGACACATAAATATTTAAAGTTTTATAAGTACAAAAAATTTGAGTCCACCACATTTTGTCCAAGGTGTAGTCCTTAGTGGAGCTTTGTGGAATTATTACGGAAGTCCAAAAAATAGAAAAGCACCATTTTCGTAGAACTTAAGGTTCTGTGAATTCATGAAATATTTGGTTTCTTGGGGTTGTCAAAACTACATGTACGCTTCACACGTTTTAAATAAAGCGTTATACTCGTTATGAAAGATCTCATCATTGATTTAATGTAGAAATTTCACAGGTTATGGGCCCAGGAGCTCTTATTATTGAGCCCATTCGTCTTTTTTCATTTGAAAAATTTTTAATGTAATATAAGACTGTGATACGTTCTAATCATTCTTTCAGTGTTTTTATGCGTCATGTTTTGTTGTGCTGCTGTGTATATAAGCTGAGAAATCAAGTTTTTCGAAAATTGCGCCATTCAATGGATCAAATTATGAAGTCGATCAATTATTATTATGGGTCTCCACGAAGTAGATGAGATTTTAGTTGCAGGAGTCCTCGATGATCCAACAAGAAGCTATTTGAAGAACGCCAAACTATTAGCGTTAATTGCCCAAAGTATAAGCGACAGTCATTTCTCATATTGTGCTGGAGAAAGATACGCGAAAAAAGTTATCGGCAAATTGGATGCTAATACATTCAAACGAACTAGTGCTATGTCTCAGCTCAATTTGTGATCTAAGTTGTCATCCTTAAAACATGTATCCAGCAAAAGGCTCGAAGAGTTCTTTACTGAGTTTGATGGTGTTGCGGCGACCATTCTCGCCGCTTTCATTAGCGTCTGTCCATCTTAGTCTTCAGTGCAGTGGCCTCACAATAAAACGACCGGTCCTTTCCAATCTTTTTCTTTCTCTTGCCGTCTACCTACGTAATCTGCTTCCAATATTCCGTGACACGTTCCAGATCCTTTGTACACTTCCGTTGGCCATTGCACCTTGCAAAAAACTGTTTCGCTTTCTCCTACCCTTAGTGGCAGCGTAATTAGACACGATCACTACCCCAAGTTAGTTCCAATATGGAGTCAGTATATACTAGACAAGCGAACGCGATGATTAAGATTAAATCATTTTTGAGTTAACTAGTTGGTCTAGTTTTGAACCACGTACCACAGTGTTTTGGTTGAATAGGTCGGGCAGGTAGGAAATTGAGGAGCAAGATTTTTTTTAAATGTGGATCCCCAATTCCAGCTATGCTCTGTTGGGTGAGGCCAATTTATTAGCAAAATAACATACAAAAATAATTACTTCTTAGCACCTGTCTGCAGCACTTTTACACAGTAATAATATAATAATTAATTTTACTAAATATAACTACAACTTATATATATTTAGGAATACAATAACTTATATTTATATAATAAGGGCATTTATTATATAAGGTATAGAAGAATTAAATAAATAGGATATTTTCAGAAAATATGAATAAATAAATAAATAAATAAATAAATAAATGAACAAATAAATAAATAAATAAATAGGAAAATTACATAAATTAAATTACAATGTAGACAAACTTAAAACTAAGGGAGATGGCACACCAAGATCTCTACCTCACTACCATAGAATGCGTCCTCCACTAATGGGGAGCACATCACCCTACGCTAGCCTGTCTCTTCCCGTTCCAATTTTGGGAAGGGCCAGCTTACCAATACCCCTCTCTTCACAGGCATTGCGTAGGACAAGTAGAGACTGGTGTAGCGCACGAGCAAGATTGCATCATTCATTTATTGTTGGGATTACCTTCGGAATACGACTTACAGAAACAGATCATTTTATCAAAGAAGGGAGAAGATCTAACATTAGGAAATGTGAAGAATTCGTGGTCAAACCTGCGAAGTCTACAATACCTGTAAAGAAATTGCGTATGAAGTCAGCTGGTGCATCAAAATCAAAGTCTTTTAATTTAAACCAAGTAAATCTAATTACATGTTTTAATTATAGCAAAGTAGGTCATAAGGCCGAAGTATGTCGTGCGCATCATAATTTTAAAAATCGTATGGGCTTTAATAATCGCAGTAGCGGCACAAATGGCGCTAATAATAATTTCAATAATAATCGAAATGATAAAATGAGATCTTACGAAGATATGAAGTGTTTCAGTGCGGGAAATTTGGGATATTTTGCCCATGACTGCGTTGCTGTGTATCGGTGGCTCAGGGAAGTTCCAGCGGACGACTTTAGTAATAATAAATCTGTTGCTTTTTTATGTTCGGTAAATTCGTGTAATAAAACTTCTCATTATAATAATAAGATTAAGTTTTTTCTAGATTCCACATGTTGGCGGCATTTGGTCAACACAGATAAGTTTTCTACTAAAAGCGTTTCTCTTTCGAAACCTCATATGATTGGTGTAGTGAAAACAGAGGAACACATAGCGTTAATTACAATAATAATGTTTTTTATTCGAAAGATGCAGCCGATAATTTATTTTCCGTGTCAGCTTTAAATAAGCAAGGAATAGAATGCCTGTTCGATGATAACAGGGTAAATATTTAAGATGAAAATTTTGATATGCTTCTTTGGACTGATACGATTGATAATTTGTACCCTAACGAATTTAATGTAGTTTATTCTAGCCTAGCATGTCGAAAGGACTAAAAAACAGCGAAAAATTCTACAATTCAAATCCTTCATTTATGCCACAAACGTCATTTTTCTGCATATTATCAAATACTTGGCAACGTAAGCTCTTCATACTTCGCAATTGCTTCGTATTTCTTCGTTTAAACGCGCGTCGTGTTTTTCGCTCCTTTCAAATGCAATTACACGAATGTACTTGTCATTTGCCTTCGGCACGTGTTTTTTTTTCTGTCGTATCGAATATCGTCGTTTCGAATCGTTTACCTAGATTCAGTACACTATACAGGTAAAGAAACTCTCCTCACGACACAAGAATCCTTTCGAATAAACTTTCGTAAGTGGGAATGAAATAGAAGTTTTAACCCTCGGTTAGTCGCATGGCGGAAGAAACCTCCGGGTTGACATACCCCAGTCGCATGGCGTAGGAAACCTCCGGGTTATTACACACGCATGTCGCATGGCGTAGGAAACCTCCGGGTTATTACACACGCATGTCGCATGGCGGAAGAAACCTCCGGGTTGACATACCCCAGTCGCATGGCGTAGGAAACCTCCGGGTTATTACACACGCATGTCGCATGGCGTAGGAAACCTCCGGGTTATTACACACGCATGTCGCATGGCGGAGGAAACCTCCGGGGTTATAATAAACTTTCTGGACAACGCTGTGATAATTGAAGTCTTGAAGATTTTTATTAAAAGAAAAAAAGACATATAACTTTTTTTTATATTAATGAATTTTTAATTAAAATCCAAAAATAATATCTGTTAGCTACCAATCAGTGTAACTGCAACATACCTGCAAACGATAATCTAAAAAAGAAGGAACATCCGAGCATAAAGTGTATAAATTTAAGTAACATAATAATTTTTTAGAAAAAAACAGTGATTACTTAATATGAATTGGCTCTTCTTCAACCACGTTTGAATTCAATCGCTCCATTTTTGGTTATGGGTAAAATTCAATTTTTGAACAATAAGTATTAGAAAATCTTATGGATTGCTAGGTAAATTTAATTTAATCCAGAATATGTTTTTTACTAGGGAAAAAATAAAAGGGGAAAATAAATTTAAGTAAATATGGAGATTTCCTCCACCACACGATACGCGTTTGTGAACCCGGAGGTTTCCTCCGCCATGCGACACGCGTTTTTGAACCCGGAGGTTTCCTCCGCCATGCGACACGCGTTTGTAAACCCGGAGGTTTCCTCCGCCATGCGACTGGGGTATGTTGAAAATCTACATGCGACTAACCAAGGGTTAAATATACCGAGTTTCGTTCTGTTGTCAATACGTGGTTGGAAACTTTTATCTCGTGTACGACGTCGTAGGAAATTTCTTTACATGAGCCAAGTCGACTTGAAATTTCAACCATATGTTATCATCTATTTATGTGGCATCGTAGAGTATATTACTAATCATTCGGTAATTTCGATGATCGAACGAACCCTAATAGACGTGAACGCGAGCTGTTTAATTCTCGCGAGAACTATACTCTCACGTAATTGACCGCAACGTTAATATACCGCTGACCAAATGTTGCTTTGTGAAATTAATACGCGTACTATCGTATGTCGAATGCGAAACAATTCCAATGGCTATAGATATCCACTTGGAATTATTTTCACGTATTTTGCCGGACGAGCCGAACGAAGGAGCATAAATTTCGCCCACTATACCAATAAACGAACCGCCACATCGCTGAGCAGGTAAAAACAAAGATAGGAATAGGAGAAAAAAAAAGGGAGGAAAAAGTAAATTTACAACGTTAATTATTTATCAACGAATAGAAAAAATGAAGGGTGAATAAAGCCTACGTTTATATCGCCTACGTGTATCTTTATCTCGATACGCTATTATTAACATTGTTTTAACGATGCTCGAGTGTATTCTTCTTCATTGTTTTCCTATCTCAGCATAAGTCAAACTTAACTACCGTCGAATAATAACGATCCCCATGCAAATTAATTTCCCATTTCGGTTCTTTCTTCGAATCTTCGGCTGACACAAAGAAAAAACGTTCCTCTGTATTTTTTCATCTTTGCGGCATATTTTGAAGATTGTTCTAATAAAAATACCATATGTAAACAAAGGCTCCATTGGCGTATCCACGATACTCATTCTTCGTACAAGATGTTCGAGTTAAAGCGAAATTAAAAACTTTATCGCCTTCCGACGCTAACGAACCCCTATCAAGCTAGTTGTACGTTAATTACTACGAAAAACTTTCTGAAAAATCGTATCAAATGAATCGTTCGGCTCTTCCTCGTTAATCACGTTTAATGTGCGAAAGAAACATTACAGCAATACGAGCGCATTCCCCACTCTTCCTCACCCTACTGGCGCGTACCTACTTAAAAACAACGAACGCGCCAAAAAGCAACTTTAACGCGATTAACATTGCTTTTAAAATATGGGCATGGCGCTCGGTACCGGCAAATCTTACAGTTTAAAAATTTTAATTGGCGCCCAGAAATACCGACGAATAAAAACCGACGCCCCGTCAAATTTAAGTATATCGTTAGAAACGCGTGTAAGCGGCTTAACTGGCGGTACAGGGTTGTTATAGAATTTACTATGGCCGTACTTTTTCATCATTTCGCAACTTTTGAATATGACCAGTACGATCGTAAGATCTTTATATTTCAAGTCGTGCTAGCAGTTCGACCTGATGCGAAAAACAAGCTAGCAATTTTTTTCGCTTGGTGGAGCTTATACGTTGAATAAGATTGCTTAATGTTTCGAATATCGGATTTTTTGTTTTTTATTTTACTAGAGAGCTTCGACCGCAAAGTACTTTGCAGTCGTCGCCTTGTGGCAATTTTTAAATTTCATTAGCTTTGCCCATCAAGAAAAAAATTAATCAAAATATTTTTCCTCAATGGACTTCAGAATTTAAAGGCTTTAGGGTAAAATTTTTGAAACTTTGCATTTTCTCTTATATTGTACACGTTAATCTCTCGATTGCAAAAAAAAAAAAAAAAAAAAAAAGGTTTAACAGTCATGTTGCATCAGTGAAGTTTAACTCTTAATTGGCGTCTGTTTATATTTGCATATAATATTGCTAAGCAAACTTTTTAAACCCACAGACCAATTTCATTATAAGGTCCAAAAGCATCACCTTATCCCTTTCAAAAACACCCAAGCACTTAAATTTGAAATATGTAAAATTTTTTGTCCTCAAGAATAACAAAAGCTAATATTTTTTAAATGCTACCCGTTTGATGCTTCTCAAGTTCACCTCAATTGTTGACCATACATCATTGGATCGAATTCAACTCTAATTCAAGGGGTCATATTACGGTTTCCAGATAACCACGAAGTTTCATTTTTCAGGTCAATTTGGTAAAGAAATACGCGAAGTTCATCAAATTTCTTGTATTGATTTCCTCTCCAAAAGAGGCTTCCTTATCAACTTAAGAAGCTTAATTTGAAATGGCATACTTAGTTGAACTCACATTATCATCTGACCTAATAAACAGAAATTTTTAATTTTTTGTTTATCTCCACCAAATTTTGAGGACAATAACCCCTTCTTCACGCCTCAACGAACACGTGTGAAGTTGAAATTGGCACACAACGTTCTTCTCATTGCTAGTAATGATGTGAGTCTACATTTATCAAAGCTGAATAATTTGGGGGTCCTCGAAGTTTGACCTTTAGAAGACATGAGAGATTTAAGAAATTTGATGATTCGTACTTCCTCAAAAAACGGGTTTTTTGCTTGAACTTCTCTCCAAATACATGCGGAACGCTGAAAATTGGATATATTAGTTACCTTAACTCACTCTTTCACAAAAGACTATGAACGAATATTTTTAAGATTTGTACCCCCTCCAACGGCTCTTAAAATTTGAGTGATTCATCATTTTAAGTGAAATCGAAAATCTAAAAAAGTACCTATGTGTATCAAATGAGGGAGTCACTCTCTTATTTGATGCAGTGTGTTTGACATACTTTTTAACGCGATATCACAAACAAAAACTTTAGGGTATTTGCACCCTCCTCTCCACCCTTTCATCCTCCTTTCAAAATTTGAATGAATCGTAATTTTAAGGTGAATCAAAAATCCAAAAATAGTACTTTTTTCGCATTCACGAGAAGCTTTTTTCATCAAAATTTGAACGAATTCTATTTATACTCTCAGCCCTAAGTGTGGGGTACAAAACTCATACATACAAGTCACTAATGGTTGAAAATGGCTAAAAATGAAATTAATTGATTTAAAAATTGATGATAATCCATTCAAATGCAAAGAAAAAATTATAAAATTTAAAGTAATAAAAATTTTGATTAACTGAAGGAGGATAAAGAGTTCAACCTGTATTAATATTATTATTTAATATTATATTAGAATTTATTAATATTAATGAAGGTAAAAGAAGTCAAAATCTAAAATTATTTAATCATGGAAATATTAAATCAAATGAAACATGATACAACAAATAAACATTAAACAAATGAATATTATTTTATTAATTTCTTTGATTCATTGAAAAATCAAAATATTTAAAATATTTTTAGAGAGAAAAATAGAAAGACAATTCATTGTTAGAACATTTATTTTGCATGGTGTAGGCTCAATTTTTGTCATATCTGATTTCAAGGAAACGTTACATGCATGAAATGTTTATCCTCCGAGGGTTTTCAAAATATATCTCGTTCATTACTGATATTGAGGAAACGTAAAGTGATATCAATTATAAGCAAAATACGATATATTTTGTGAGATATGGGGAAAAATCGCCGAAAATATTTCATCACATAATCTAATCACTAGACTGGCGTCTAGATAACCAGATATCTTACTAACACAACCTCACAACAACAAACCAATACAAAGAAACACCTCTTATCATGTTATGAATTGTTTGTTTATTTGTGAAAAAGGTGAAAAAATAGGTGAAATTAATGCAATTTTTACACCCGAAAAATTGCTTGGACAAGGTTTTAAAAATTTGCTTCGAAAAACAGAAGCCCAAAAATCTTTCCCTAATAGAAATAAATTATATATTTGAATGATGTTAGCAAGAATAAATAACATAAATAATATTTAGTTAATGCTTAAAAGCGTTTATCAATGAAATTCAAAATTTTAATTCATACTTTCATTGTCAGAAATGCATATATGTTTTGAATTTTTTCACATTTTAGCTAATTTTTTCGCTTGGGTGCTGGAATCAAGTAGTCATCCGGTATGTAGACTAAAGATTAGAGATTAGAAAAACAAATTTGTTGATTAAAAATAAAATATGAAAGTAATTCTAAATCGGAAAACTTAAAAACGAATAAAATTTTCTAAATCTAACTCGATATCTTCATTTTCATTAAATGCAGTCTCATCTTCATTTTAGTAGATAGCCATAGTTCCAATTAGACAGCTTACTTCATTGGGAACAGCGGTTTCAAGGTTCTTTATTTCATAGTAGGGGCGCTGATTACAATTTGCAAATCAGTATTCACATATTTGAAAAAAAATGCTAAATTGTAGATATTTATGCTAAAATTTGGAACCAATTATGCTAAAAATAATGCGAGGCTAAATCCAAAAATTTTGATGCTAAATCGACTTTTAATTATGCCAAATTTAGCATAATTATGCTGAATTGGTCACACTGATTTTAGCATATGTGCAGCTAAAAGAGCATCAACCGTTTCGTCAGAACGACCTGTAAAAATAGGTTATTAATACATTACAGTCATAAGGTTATATACTACAGTGTGTAACAGTTTATCAGCGAGTAGTACTAATGTATGAGTTCTATTCAATTGATAGATTACTGGCGCATTCTAATGTTCGAGTGCGTAAGCACCCGTTTCAATATCTTCGAAAAATCTCCAAAAAAAAAATAGATATATATAACAAAAATATGGTCTCTAGATGAAAGAATTAAAATTTTTCAAAACTACAATTTTTATGATTAAAAAAAAATGATGGTAACTTAAAGAGCTAAAATTTTTGGGCCATAATGTTGATACCATTTCAACATTTTATGAATCCATCATCGTTGGAATTTCTTCAAAGGAACTGCTTAAGTTTTATATTTTTTAAAGAATAAAAGAGCTAGAAGATGCTGTTTTGAATATTACAGTCAAGGACCTTGGTAGCTTTAGTTTTGTATGCAAGCAATACCTTTAAAAACTTTTTCAAATAAGCAAAACCAGAATACACGCTGCCAAGTCTAAATTACTCGAAAAAAGTTTCACCCCAGGGACTCCTAGGTGCCTTTCGCATATGAAGTTGAAATTTTGAAATTTTTTTCTATCCACGAATTGTAAAAGAATCTGTAACTATCGCGATTCGCAACTTTTCGAAAGGCTAAAATAGAAAATTGAACTTGTTATAAGAGTCCCAAGATGGGGATTAGAAGAGACCAAAATGTTCTCATGGATGCGAAGATCGCGATTTCATTTTGTAAGCAGGTAAGCACCTAGGAAGTTTTCAATTTTATATTATAACACATAAAAGAGCAGAGATCTTAGTTCTTACAACACAAAATAGTACTCAGCTAATGCGCGCCAATTACCAAGGGAATGATGGGGAAGCAAATACACCGCCGAACCGCAACTACATTACTATACGCGAAGATACATCTACCGGTAATACGATACTTGGTGTATTAGCGGTTTATCGCGTCACATCGCCGACGTACAGAACATACTATCGCGTTAATTACATCTAACGAATTCGGGTTAGAGTCGCGGTGGCTGTCAACAACTTCGGTACGAGATAAGGAAACCCTACAATGCGGTAAATCATGGTGTACGAATTCGTACGTGGATCCGTATTCGGTATTTTTTGCGATGTAGATAAAAATTCGGTCTCGATTATCGAGCAAATTACCATTTGGACCATTAACTTAATGAAATCCGTTAGAGAAGGCGAGCTCGGGGATTGCTAACGACGCATCGGTGCGACAGAAATTCGCGACAGTTTTCTTAATTCTCAATACTCGAAACGCGCATTATACACTACAGAACGAGACGGACGAGGCGAATGTAAACCTCCGACGTATTATTACCAGAATATATCTATACAACGTGGCTGTATAGCGTGTACGCGAAATCCTCATGTCATCCTTTCGTTTACCAAACCCCTACGCGTCGCCTTCGTCGACCTTTAGAGCCCGAACATCTGTTTAAAATTTATGTCATGCGGAATCACGATTATGGCAAATGCTCGCCCCGAATTACGCATCGTCGACTAAAAGCACGACTACGTCAATCCGTCGCCGCGACGCTACACAGCGAAAAAACTTTTAATGAAACCTAACACACTAATGACACGTAGCACGCCGTGCGCATCTATACGTACAAGACAAACGCACAAATAATTTATTCCGCTCCGATGCTTTCGCCGGTGTCGTTCTCACATACAGGCGTAAATATTACGTATATATGGTAAACACGCGGGCGTCGTGTAGCGTCGAGTACACCGCACGTATTAGCTAGGTAATTTCTAACGACGCGGCGACGTATGCGGCCACACTTATTATCTTTTAACGCGCCGATGATAACTCGACAACGTCGACATTAACTCGACTCGAAGAATTTCCTTTTCCCCCTTTCACACAGTGGCGAGACTACGGGCGACGCAGAATTACACCTAGCTTGGTTACATGTAACGTTATTCTTTAATACATTGTCGACGTATCAACCTTAATTTGTCATCGCCATCTTGCACCTACCGAAAAACGCAGCCGCTGAAATTTTCTTCAAGAGTACTTGTTATTCTGAGCACAAAAATAAATCGTAAATTGATGTAGCGTAAATAACCATTTTTTTTCTTCTTCTGCAAACTACAACCTCTTCTTTCCTCGTTCGCTCGTTCTTTCTGTACGTAGTGCAATGTCATGTTATTAATTTACCAAGTAACGTAAGTACTTTGCGTATTCGACAGCTGGTAAGTATTTCAACTGCGTTCGTTTCATTGCTCTTTTTCTTTGGACTGTGTTTTCCAACTTCGTCATTTATGCTGCAATATGCCTAAGTCTGATTTAAATTTTTCAGACGAAAATTTATATTAAGGCTTCAACTTTCAGTGGAGTCGAGGGGGCTCTACGAGGTAAGGAATACCGTGTTTCCGTCGATGCGGTTATCGTGGGCTCATTGAATGCTTGAGATCTCGCCAATGATGTCGTTATGTGCGATCTTAGGATCGCGAGGTGGTATGTGGCGGTGATGAGGCACCTGCCGTGCTCCGATATTATTTGATGGTTGAGGGACATATGCGTCACCTTTATCACTGGGCATTTGCAATGGACCAGCGGGGACGACTAGTCCCAGAGGACGTTCCAAGGCGGAATAGGTAATTCTAGCCCCAATCACCTGCGGCGTACAGCGGGGCCGATTGCAAATCTAGGTGGACAAAATTCGAAAATGTAACTTTTTTATTTTTAAATAAGCGTAGCTCATGTTCTTTGAGTCGCTAAACTCGAATTTGATATTAGTTTTTTCCTTCCGCCTCTCAAAAAGCCCCAAAAGTCCAAATTTTTGGAAAATTGGGCTTCAGGGGAATAAATTATTTATGAATATTGAATTATATGTTTTTAAGGTCGCTGAAATCGAATCAGAAATTCTTTTTGTGATGCAACCCCTTAAAAAGCCCCAAAAGCCCCAAAAAAAGCAAAATTTTTGAAATATCGGGCTTCAAAGAAATAAGTTATTCATTCATGTTGAACTATATGTTTTTGAGGTCGCTGAATTCGAATCTGAAATTTTTTTTGTAATATAGTCCCTCAAAAAGCCCCTAAAGTCTCGAAAACTCCAATTCTCAGAAAACTGAGCTTCAAAAGAAGCACAATGCATTTATATTGTGTAATATATTTTTGAGGTCATTTTTGGAATTCAACTCCTCAAAAAGCCCCAGAACACCAATTTTTGGAAAATAGAGTTTCAAGCGAACAAGTGATTATTGATTTTTCAATCATATGTATTTATGCTAAAATTATATTGGAAATTCAACTCAGAGCACCAACAGCTCCAGTTTCGAGAAAATTGATTATTTAGAAAGTAGAAAAATCCAAAGGGGGTTAAAAACCCTTTATTTAAACAAAAAAAAAAACAAAAAAAAACAAAAAAATTAATAAATAATTCAACAACCTATGCTAAGAATGTGATTAAAAAAAAACTGTGATTTTTCGGGTAAAAACACTAAATTTTAACATAAAATCTTTAAAAACCTACTTTCGGCTCAAGTTGCAACTGAAATGAAAACAGGCGTGTAAAGGAGCACTTTGTGCACAACACCACGTCCCCACTTTTAGGTCTGAAGAGGTCTGTGGTTTTGTAGGTAACAAAAATTGTAAAAAAACACCAACAAAATACGAAAATAAAAAAAATTCTCACATAAATATGATGATTTGTAAAAAAAAATTAACACCGTAAAATGATTCATTATTTAACGTATTTTCATGAAAAAATATCATTTCCCCCCCCCCCAAAGTGAATTTAAAACCACGAAATCATTAGTCATACATCAACATTTTCCATCAGCGGGATATTTTGAGCGAAGAGGTAGAAGGTTGTGTTACTCATCCCCCTCCCATGACCACTACGATTGAGTTATGGCTCTCGTGGCTTTTGTTTCTTACAGAGGAGGGATGTACACAACTTTTGAGTGCATTTTCAACCAGGAAATTGAATGTCACTTTTTGGACTTTTGTCCACCTAGAATCGCAATCGGCCCCACTGTGCGGCGTTAGGCTCAACAAAGGGCTGGATGCCGGCGTATTAAATTAATATATGGCGCGGGCGCCCCCACAGGTGTGGGTGCTAATTTTATGTACTCGCTTAGGCGAGAAGCACTCAAATATGCGAGCTCTCACGAGGGGCTCAGATTTTGTATTTTTTAATTATGTATCTTGTTCGCGTACTAGACGCCGAAGCGAAAACACCTATAAACATTGCTACAGCAGGGTTCACACACGGACTATTTGCTAGCCTGGGACAGTGATATTCTCCAATAGTCTCTGTGTAAATACTGCAGACAGTAAACTTGCAACTTTCTCAGGACTGTCAATCCACAAGACAGTAACTTTTATCCGTAGAAAAATACTGTCCCACTGTCTGGCTACAGTGCAGTCACGTGACTATTTAGCTTGTCCCTGATTGGGTGGCTGCTAAAATTAATTGGCGGCCAATTTCAAATTATGATTAAACACTGAATTTCAGATTTTGTATATTTTTATTTGTGTGAGTTTTTATACTTTTAATAAGTTTGAAATTTTGATTGAAATGGAAGGACAACCAGGACCAGCAAAAAAAAGCGAGTATTTCGGCAATTACTTCAATAGAGTGCGACCACTGTGGAAATTTTTCTAGATTTGTTCCAATCTTATCCTGTACTCTGGGATACACGGATCCCAAAGTACCACCTAACGGATCACATAAACATTTCAAATACAAATTATACAAAAAATTCAAAATTAAAAAGAACACCGGTAATCAGTAAATATCATCAATTACAACATTTACTGTCTGCGTGTAAACAGAACTGCGAAGCAAGTTACTGGCTTCACTGTCTCAAGCTAGTAATAGTCTGCAAAAATAGTCCTTGTGTAAACCCTGCTTAAGGAAAATTTTAATAACGAAAAAACTACGGTAAAACTCCTACCTATCAAAGATGGCTCGTTTTCGAGTACCACCTCGTTCGCTATCTTCAACTTCATCAGCAGAATCTCAAGAAATGCGACAGCAAAAACTCTCAGAAGCGGGAACCTACTTATTGACTGCCCAGAAGAAGGCGTGTCTAATGTCTTAAAAACTGAAATTAACCCTAGCGACGGCAAACTTTCAATCGAAGTATGTACTAAGCTCAACACATCAAGATGAACCATCGCCGCAGACGAGCTTAATCGATTCGAGGCCGATGAAATCTTAAAGTAACTAAAGTAGCAACACGTTACCGTCATCCACAGAATTACCAGGAAAAACCCACGAGGCAACGGCAAGATCAACACCAACAAATACGTGCTAACATAAATGTAATTTGTATATCAATATTATCTTAATAAAAAGGTTTAAATCTGTTTAAAAAAAAAAACCGATAGCTATCACAGTCTGCCTGATTTGGGAAGGAGAAGTAAGGAAAAGTTAAAATTAAATTTACTGTTTTGAATTAAATTATTTTTCCAACTAAGAGAAAAATTAAGATTAAAAATAAAACACATGATTCCATAAAAATCTTTAACGTTTGAAAAATCAGTGAAGTACCAGTCGTATTTACTTGTCGTACTTATCAATATGATTTTTCGATGTAACAGTTTATCACAAATTATCATTCTTCAAAATTGTAACCTTCTTATTTTGTCAGCATATTTTAATATAAAATAGCCTGCTCCCACGCAGAGCCATCTCCGTTTTGTCTTCGCTTCGGCATGATCACTTATCTTCGCGGATTAATACGTTAATTATGAGCACTTCTTCAAAGTCTGTTCGATTAATAAAAGGTTGTTTTATTCAGTATTCTTTTATTATTTTTATCTTGGAGTCTCATACATCAAAGTATAAGATCTTTATTCGGATTTTTTCCGAATCTAATATCAAAAAATCTACGCTTTTCACGAACTTAAAATTTTCACAGAAAATTTTGGCCAAAAATAGACTTTAAAGACCATGAATTCTCAACCAAAGGACAGAAATATTTTAAATCTACATTCGATTATTCTATATGAAGTTCTTACCGCCTTAAAATATTCATTACCTAAAATATTTTAAAAACATTAATAAGAGTCTTATATAGTGAAACTTCGTTGAAATAAAAAAAATGAAAAATATATGATTAAGAGAAAGAATTTCTTTTGAAATAATTTATGGATTCGAAAAATAAACTCTCATAAAAAATAATTTAGCTTCGAAAAGTAAATTAAAAAAAAATACCTCGCTTCTTAACAAAGTTCTGCACAAGTATCAGCAACCAAAATGTTAAAAAATTTCACTTTTTTCTCGTAACATCAATTTTTTTTCAAAGCGAAATTTACAACTCGTTGGCATTAATATCGTACTTTTTTGTAGTATTGATTCCAATTAGGAAATGTTTTTATTTAATATTGGCTGCAGGTAAATATACGCGGAATTTTTTGCAACATGAAAACCTCAGATTGTGCGACCTTAAGGAAATGATAGAAGATGTCGCATTAATACAGGCAAAGAAATTTTCGGAAACACCAAGTAGAGAGAATTTGTCGACAAAAAAATACTTTTCCTTGAATTTGATTCAATCGAATTCGAAAAGAGAGAAAAATAAAGAAGGAAAAAATAGCCGAAAACGAAGCGAAATTGCGATTTAAAAGAAATTCATCGATTTCATTTCGTCCGATTTTATCACATTTGAAGAACTTCTTCCGCGAAACAACTGGGCTCACCTTATTCAATGCTTGGTATAAATTCGTGGGATGAATCATTTCCGTCTTAATTCTCACATCTCATTTTCTAATATTAAAGCCATGGAATCTAGAGATGAGTGTACCACTGTACCATAACCTTGTTGCCCACACAGATGTGAAAGAGACGTACTCACTCGAAGACTTACTTTACTCTATAAGTAACATGGTAGATGTGATGGCATTATTAGGCGAAGCTCGTGAAAATCTGATGTTCAGTAAAGTTAAGAAATACATACATGAAATTTATAGCACTTTTCAAAAACAGCAAAAAAATAGTGAATAAAAATTTTACGTCCCTTCACGGGAAGGTGCCAAAAGTTCTGAAAATTTGAACATCTTAAAATTTCACGGCTGGCATATTTTGGCATATTTTGGCACATGAACTTTTTTATCGCATTTTTCTAGTACTATTTATGTATCAGTCGCTAAATAAAAACAGTTAAAACAAATAAACGATGTAAAAGTGTCTGGCGATAACATCATAGGAAAAGAATTATCTCTGAATACCTTTCTTTCGCATCGATAGTATGTACTCGATGATTGAAACAAAAAAGGTCATTTATAATCTTTGCCTACCTGTAAAATTGAAGGAGCTACAAAGCACTATATTTTTAATTGAACTAGATACAGATCATACTACGTTTTGAGTTTTACTTAGTTCAAAAAAAAAAATCCAAGGAACATCATCTTTTAACATTTTTGAAAATTATGACAACTGAGTACAAAGTATCAACCTTCGTTAACTGAAATAGTTACAAACGTCTATTTCCAAGACAGAAGTAACTACGTTGACTGAAAGTTTCTACTTTAGTTAATAGTCGTTGATTTCAAAAAGTATTGCACATATATCATCATATGAACATTGTTTACTTCCTACTTTACTTTTCTTCATTAACGAGCCATATACTGCAACAAAGGCCAGAAGCATGGAGAAAATGGTACAAACTAAATGAGGGGGAGTAGGGAAATGGTTTTAAAGGGATTTTTGAATTTTACAAGCTTCTGCGGTGATGCCATTACACATACAATGTTACATACGGAGAAGAGTGGGGCTTTGAGTCGATGACTACGAGGCATGTAAGCTTAGGGTAACGTAAAGCGCAATAAAATATTCCCTCCAAAGAAGTCGAAATATAGGATATGTAGTACTTCTTCCAACAGCAATCACGTACATTACCATCATTGCGGATCAATTTCGACCTAAATGCAACGTGTCACATTTTAGTCGTCAGCAAAGTGAGAACGGTAACCCCTCCTCCTCCCATCCAATTGCACCGTGGTGAAGGCAATTTGCATTTTTCCAAGATGTTGCTCATGTTAATTACTGTAAACTTTACGAGTGGAAAATGGAAAGCGCCCGCTCTCCCTTCCACCAACTTGAGTTAAAAATTTGTAAAAATTTCTGAGAGGAAAAAGAAAATCAAAATTGTTGAAATATAAAAACTCATTTTGTCAGTGTTACCACTGTTATCAAAAAAGTGTTGACAAATTTTAAGAAAGAAAAACCTAAGTAGCCATGCACCATTGCTGAAGTCGATTTTTAACAGGAGCTTGTTTACATTTGTAAATAACGTTGCTAACCCTTTCATATCTACAGGCCACACCCAATACCATACCCAGGACTACTCTGATATTGGTGGTGGTGTTGGGGGTACTGTGCTTACGTGCTTTACCCCTACTCCTCCTTACCTCAACCCTAATACTTTAGAAGATATCAACAATCGCATTATTCATCTTCGGCATTCCTTCCCTCAACCAATTCCTACCAGTGGCATGAGGTCAAATACGGTGGCTGGGATTGCACTGTTGGACTCCAACTCCTGCTCCCAGCCTCGTCAAATAATTGATCATTCCATTAAAATATTAGCTAGATTCAACACGTTACTACATGATCATCCATACAGTTTAATTTTTTCTCACAATGCATATTCTCCGGCGGTGCAGACCGTGGTATTGATTGCTATCGATCTACGTTTCTATCGTCCTGAGAATTGGCGTCCTATAACACCCATTCTTTGGTATTCAGATCTAACCAAACCCACGATGACCCCAGCTCGTGTGGTGAGGCTACTATCAAACTCCATTCCGTGGAGGAGTTACCTTCATAGCCTCCAGGAATCAACATGCAATATTAAATTAGTTGCCGGCGACCTCTTCACCCTCGGGGGGAGCTGCTCTTTGGCCCACTGTGTGGCGGCGGACTTTGGTATGTACGCCGGCATTGCAGTGAGGTTTATGGAGCTCTTCGGGGGCCGTGAGGAGCTTCGCCGCCAAAATAAGTCAGTAGGGGAGGTTGCCGTGCTACGCCGTGGGGAGAGGTGGATCTTCTACCTCATAACCAAGGGTGTTAGCACTGGTAAACCTACATTAAGTGCGCTACACCAGTCTCTACTTGCCCTACGCAATGCCTGTGAAGAGAGGGGTGTTGGTAGGCTGGCTCTTCCTAAAATTGGAACGGGAAGGGACAGGCTGGCATGGGGTGATGTGCTCCCATTAGTGGAGGACGCATTCTATGGTAGTGAGGTAGAGATCTTGGTGTGCCAGCTCGATTAGTTTTAAGTTTATATAAATTGTAATTTAATTTATGAAATTTCTTTTTATTTAATTTCTGATTATTTATTTGTTTATTTACTTATTTATTATTTATTTACTTGTTTATTTATTCGTTTATTTATTTATATATTTATTTATTCATTCGTTCGTTCGTATTTTCTGAACATATCCTATTTATTTAATTCTTCTTTACCTTATATAATAAATGCCCTTATTATATAAATTTAAATTATTATGTTCCTAAATATATATATGTTGTAGTTATATTTAGTAAAATTAATTATTATAGTATTACTGTGTAAAAGTCCTGTAGACAGGCGCTAAGAAGTAATTGTATTTGTTGTATATTATTGCCTAATAAATTGGCCTCACCCAGCAGGGCATAGCTGGGATTGGGGAAAAGAAAAAAAAAAAAAAAAAAAAAAAAAATACCATATCTGAAAACCCCTACCATATCCCTTCCAAAACCACTTAAGGAGCAGAATTCAGAACAAATATCATTTGAACATAAAAATTTTTCAAATTATAACTACTCCGTGGTTTCCACTGAATAACAAAATCGAAATTTAGTACCTTTTTCGATCCTTAAATTTCTTTTTCGAACCAAGAAATTTATTACCCCTCCCCAAGTACTCTCAAAGAAGATAGTTGGCGTTTCGTACAACATTATAAATATTCACATAAAAAAAAAAAAAAAACAACGAAAGAAACCAAATACTGATTTTCGTACTTTTTCGCATCGCACTATAATAAAAAATTTTCAACCATTCATAAACCCGACTACATTTTGAGGTCGATAACCCCTCCTTCTCCCCTAATATAATTTGTGAAGGTGAATTTGAGATATAGTATACTTTTTATCCATAATGATCATATGAATTCATACGAATTACATTTTTACTCATTTAAGGCTCCTCAAGCTCTACTTAAATTTTGATAATCCGCCATTTTGGGTCCATTTTGACCCAAATTCAAGAAGTTGAATTCTGGTCACCAACTACCCTCCTCACATACAAAGTTTGATCTTTCAACATTGATTTGGTGATGAAATATGGAAGATTCGAGAAATTTTAGGACTCAAAACTTCCTCAAAAAGCTGTTTCTTGCTCTAATTCTCCTCCAAATGCGCTTAGGGAGCTAAAATTTTGATGAGTTGGTGTCCGTACTCAATTTTTTATATGAAATCAAAAAACGAAAAATTCCCGACCCCCTCCCCTCCTTAAAATATGAGTGATCCGCAATTTCTAAGTGTATCGAAAAACCAAAAAATTTTTTTTTTTTGCATTTTTAAGAAGAGTCTCTCATCAAATTTTTAGCGAATTTCATGACTATACGCTGGTACCACGTGAATGGAAAAATATATAAATGTATACCAAAACCTTGGAAATTTGCCAGATGATTACAAATGGTCTGAAACCCAATGATTTGAAGACCCTTCGCTTCGCAGACCCCTCCTTAAATCAGTTAGGCCGTATATCTGTCGTTTTTAACCGAGAACTCAACTAATAAGATAGATAGATAAATAAATAAATAAGGAAAGGAAAAGAGTAAACAATCCTTTTAATTTCAACGAACCTATAAAACTCGTTCGCGAACCACCAACTCACCAACACTCGTTTTCTTTTCCTGAATCCGAATAACAACTGAAGGAAACGAGCGTTAAAATTATAATAATTCGCGATACGAAAACTAAAAATAAAAATAATTTAATTGTTCGCAAACGCGGTGCGGAACTGCTGTTGAGGAAATAGGCGCAAAATTTGATTCAACGGAGTTTTTTCCTCGCTGCTCGCAACGTGAACGCAGGAAAAAACACAACAGTAGAAAAACAGCCGAGTGAAAGAGAAAACTGACAAACAACTGCGTAAAGGCCAAATGAAGTAACGAGAATACAAATCACTGCTAACTTACCAAAACTTTTACAACCGGCGAAACTTTAATGAACTGTTTTTTTTTTGTATAGCTATTCTCTTCATTTCTTCGAATAAATTTTTTTCTCAGTTCTTAATAAAGACTGCGTTCTCGTTACCAAATGGAATGGGAACGATACTCGAATTGTAGGAACTTTTAATATCACCACGTTCGCCAACACTTATACAGATTTAATAGATATTCGCATCACTCCGCCAGAACCACATCATACGTGGATGAACAACCCCCCCGCTAAATGCCACCGTACAACTTGTATAATATCAAGTTTTCATTATACGCTGACGGTCTCGTATCTCTCGCGGATATTACTTTCGAAAGTAATAATAAATTTTATGCTAATCCAAACAAGCGTGTAACGCAACCTCGACAAACTTCAACACGCTAGTTATTCGTCCACGGTTTTCCTAATTATAAATCCCCTAATAACTTATCTAATCGATTAAATTGAAAATCGCCGAGTTAATTGATCGCGAAACGCGACTAGATGGTAAACTTCAACGAAATTGTTTTCAGACTCCTCTCCCTTCTTCGGATCGACGACGAGTGAAACTATACTCTTAATAGATTGAAGTCTAGATGAGACGTTGGTAATTGAAAAGTATATAACTTTTTTACCCCTTACCTTGTTTTCTTTTATGATACGACGCGACGTTGCTCGTACAAACTAAGGTGCTTGATTTACGTATACATAACGATAGGGATAAGTACGAGACGAGTGTTTTGAAGGGGTTGAAATTGTCTTGATATCTCGAATGAAATTATGTATAAGATAGTCAAACATATTAAAGTACCATTTACCGCTAACCTTAAGCTGAATACCGAATGTGAAGTCTTTGTTATAGTTGTTATCATTAAGCTCTCAAGGTGAATAAAAAATTACATCAATTTGTTATCATCTTTCGTATGCAATTTTATACACAATAAACAATCGCAAATGCATTACTCTATCTCTCGAATTATAACGTCAAATTCTACATTACTTACCACACCATTCACGAAGCCCATCAAAACACATGGTAAAATAGCTGTAGATCCGGTTTGAGCTGTGACTATCGTTAGATTTTTGGTCACGAAAATCGACGTACTGGAAGACAAACAATCTTTGTTCTGAGGCTTTTTATGCCTGTGCCTAATTATGTGGTTTTCGCAGCGATAAGAGACGTCTTCGTTTTTCAGTAACTTTGGCTTTTCTGAAAAAAAAAAAAAAAGATGAAACAATTATTAATTAGTCTACCCAAACGAGACCATTAAGTTTACATTCCATGGTGTGTAATAGAAACCCAACGAACACAATGTTTCAAAGAGTTAGCCCACCAGCTGCGATATTACGGGATTCTCGCTCAATAGGTGTATCCCAGTTCTCTACACTCAACTTTCGTGAATTTTTGGCGATGAAAAAAATCGAATTGAAACGAAACGTGTCATTAAATTTTATCGGGTTTCTTTTCTTTAAAAGCATCGCACACAAAATTGACCAATTTGAAAATTTAAAGCGACTTCGGAGATAGGCAACGCGTCATTGCTCTAGTCCGGCTTCGTTACGACTTCAAAAAAAATTTTTGCTTCGAAATGGGATAGAAATACGCGATGGTTTTTCGTAAAAAAAAAGTACCACAATTTCGAAGGAATTTTATTTTTATTCTCCTAATTTCAATTCAAGAAAAAACACTTTATAGAAGTTTTCTAGTAATGTGCATAGTGAAATTTGGAGAAGAAGGGGATACAGAATTAAAGCTCTTTGTTAACCAGCGTTTATTGAAACTGACTAAAAAAAATAGTTGGATTTTTTCAGGCGAATATGAGAAAATATACCTTTTATAGGTTCATTGACGCGGGGAAATTTTTATGAAAAACATTTTAAATTTATTCACAGTTTTAAGGTTTTAAACAAAGCGCCTAATAATTTCGCACGATGAAAGTTCAACACTTTATCGCCATTTTATGAAACATTTTGGTATCTGTAGAGCATCCCTATTCCTTAATTCAACATCAAAAGTAAGATATTACAAAGTGTTTCTTTTTTTTTTTATTTATCAAGGAAAATTGAAAAAATAATTTTTTTTTTTTATTTCACATTCCTCACTCAATCTCGCCTTCAAATTCATTTGGAAAGCTGAAATTTGGATTTATTGGTTTCCTCATTCCACTCTGACATATGCAACCAAGATAGGAGATTCTGTTTACCTCTTAAGCTCCACTTAGGATTTCAGTGAGCCGCCATTTTCAGTGAGATCGAAAATCTTTACACGCCAATTCGGTAAAATAATATTAACCCCCTCTTTTTTCACTATTTTGTAACAAAAATTTAATTTGTCATACATGAGAATTGGATAGGTAATAATAATCCAAATAAATTAATATTGTAAGTATTGTCATTACACACTAGGTACGCTCGATTTTTCCAATTTTGAGCTGTTTTTTTTTTTTTTCATTATCAATTTTTGGATAATACCAAATATTTTTAGTCAACTTTAAATATTTGACGCTATGCATATTCAATAAGATATAAGCCAAAAAATTACATAATAAAAAAAAATTCAATTTATATTACCCTTTCTCATATTCAAGTTACATTTTTGAATACATCAATAATCTTTTTGATAGCAAAGGGTCTCTCCTGATAAGATAGTGAAAACGGCCGTGGACCCAAATCCGGTCACAAGTGGTCTTAAATGTTGCCCTTGATGAAAAAACTCCCCAAAAAATTTTTGACCTTCTACCCCCACCCTTTCCTGAGAAATCGCCCCCTTATGTTAAAAATTCGATGTTTATGGACACTACGTACGTACATTTACGGAAATGTTTTCAAATTTTTCGATTCATGTTTTGTTTAATTTTTTGTGCTATGAAATTTTCAAAACATTGAGAATTTTTTTTTGAAGGGAGGGCGTTACAAGGCTGATTTTTTTTTCATAATTAGCTCATACCCCAAGGTACAACATGATGATATTCTCAACATGCCAAAAAGGGGGTGGAAGTTGATCAAAAAAAATGAAATGTGTATCGAAAGCGCTCATTAAAATCAGTATTATGAATTTTTTTTACGAACGATACGTTTTGGAGAAAAAATAGTATAATAATAAAATGTTTCTCATTAAATTCTCTATAAAAAAGGGTCTTATAATTTTTTTCATACATCCGTTAGGGGAGAAAATAGGGGCGGCTACAAAGTTGCTCCTAATACTAATATACATCATTGCGAAATCAGTAAGTACCAAAAAAAAAAGAAAAAAAAATAGAAAATGAACATTTGGGATGAAAGCGAGTTACTTTTCTACTATTGCGGCAAACTTCAGAATGAGGATTTCACAATAAGAATGAATAAAGTTCGAAATAAAGATGGCGAAGTTAAAGTAGTAACAGTCCAGTCATATTACGATTATTACCGAGAATAATTGGGGACCAAAGTTTTTCTGAGAGAATTTGTAGCCAAATGGTGTACATAACAACCCCTAACTTTTCGCCAAAAATTGCCCCATTGCTTCTCCCCAACATTTACATTTGTGTTTCCAAAATCAATTTTTCACAAATAACACTCGTTCTAATCTAAATATAGAAAAAAAGTTGAGTTAAGAAATGAAGCTGATCAGATTTTCAACAAAAAATATTATAACACATTTTTTGCCCAAGTTGATAGTATCGCGAGAAAACACACTGTACATAAGACAATAGCGCAACGTCTGATATACCCCCCATCGCCATATGTTTTATGTTCTCATCGTTCAAATGGCTACTGAGGGAGGGGGACATATCTTGGTTTTTTCTCGAAAATCGATCATATTCCATACTACTTATGAGTTGATAATTAATTACCATTACATCATAAATATTTTGCAACTTTTTACACTACATACAATAAAATTTTGAAAATTTTATACTAAAAAACAGCAAAAATTTTCATAAAAAAAAAAATATGGAAATTCTAACAAGTAACCAGAATATGCTGATGAGAAAATGAGGCGGAGGAAGGTTATGGTACAAAAATTTTGAAGACTTAAAATCATCAGTAGCCCTCAACCTCACATTAGTTTAATTTGGCTCCGCTTCTAGTATGTATTTGTACATTTTTTTTTAAAATCTAATTTAATACATTTAATTGCTTAATTCAATTTTTGATAAATCGATATGTTTTTTTATGACGCACAGTGGGGCCGATTGCGATTCTAGGTGGACAAAAGTCCAAAAAGTGACATTCGATTTTCTGGTTGAAAATGCACTCAAAAGTTGTGTACATCCCTCCTCTATAAGAAAAAAAAGCCACAAGAGCCATAACTCAACCGTAGTGGTCATGGGAGGGGGATGAGTAACACAACCTCCTACCTCTTCGCTCAAAATATCCCGCTAATGCGAAAACGCTGATGTATGACTAATGATTTGGTGGTTTTAAATTCACTTGGGGGGAATGATATTTTTTCATGAAAATACGTTAAATAATGAATCATTTTACGGTGTTAATTTTTTTTTACAAATCATAATATTTATGTGAGAATTTTTTTTATTTTCGTATTTTTTTGGTGTTTTTTTACAATTTTTGTTACCTACAAAACCACAGACCTCTTCAGACCTAAGAGTGGCGACGTGGTGTTGTGCACAAAGTGCTCCTTTACACGCCTGTTTTGATTTCAGTTGCGCCAACTTGCGCCGAAAGTAGGTTTTTCAGGATTTTATGTTAAAATTTAGTGTTTTTCACGAAAAATCACAGTTTTTTTTTAAAATCACATTCTTATAGGTTGTTGAATTATTTATCAATTTTTTTGTTTTTTTTTGTTTTTGTTTTTGTTTATATAAAGGGTTTTTAACCCCCCTTGGATTTTTCTACTTTCTAAATAACCAATTTTCTCGAAACTGGAGCTTTTGGTGCTCTGAGGAATTGAATTTCCAATATAATTTTAGCATAAATACGTATGATTGAAAAACCAATAATCACTTGTTCGCTTGAAACTCTATTTTTCAAAAATTGGTGTTCTGGGGCTTTTTGAGGAGTTGAATTCCAAAAACGATATCAAATTCAAATTTAGCAACCTCAAAAATATATTACACAATATAAATGCATTGTGTTTCTTTTGAAGCTCAGTTTTCTGAGAATTGGAGTTTTCGAGACTTTAGGGGCTTTTTGAGGGACTATATTACAAAAAAAAATTTCAGATTCGAATTCAGCGACCTCAAAAACATATAGTTCAACACGAATGAATAACTTATTTCTTTAAAGCCTAATATTTCAAAAATTTTGCTTTTTTTGGGCTTTTGGGGCTTTTCAAGAAGTTGCATCACAAAAAGAATTTCAGATTCAAATTCAGCGACCTCAAAAAGATATAATTCAATATGCATAAATAATTTATTCCCCTGAAGCCCAATTTTCCAAAAATTTGGACTTTTGGTGCTTTTTGAGGGGCGGAAGGAAAAAACTAATATCAAATTCGAGTTTAGCGACTCAAAAAACATAAGGTACGCTTATTTAAAAGTAAAAAAGTTACATTTTCGAATTTTGTCCACCTAGATTTGCAATCGGCCCCACTGTGTGACGTATTTAACTGCTTTTGGGGTTTTCTTTTCTTTAATTTTTTCTTCGTCGATAAAAACACATTTTGTAAACTAATTTCTTTCTTCATATTAATCCTAATTCAATTCATTCCATTTACGTTTTTTTCCTTTTTTTTCACGAATGTTTAAAGATGAAGATTGAAATTACATTTAGAGAATATTTAAAAGAAATAGATAATTACAAGTCTGAATTCCAACCCTTTTACTGAAATTTAAATATTAGAGGAAAAAATTCGTATTTCAACTCATGAACCTTTACCATTTTTTTAAAACAAGGAGGGGTATTCGAACAATACTAATATTACAATGTACAGACTTTTACTAAAAAATTCGGTGCCAGTATAAAAAAAATGAAATTCTTTCACAATTCTTTTGTTCGCATTCAATTTTATGAAAAACATTTAGTAATGTTAAAGAAAGAAATGCTTCAATTTTTTTTACAACCTATTGCATTCTGTTTGCTCTAAAAATTAGAATACTTTCACGAAAATATAAATTGAAGAAAAATTGACGATCTACCGCTTAAGACATAAACAGTATCAAAATCAAACTCGATGGAAATTTTGCACTTCAAAAATAACTTCCAACTTCGAATCAACTAAGCAAAACGTGTCCAAGACCGAAAAACAAATTTCATTATCGCCCGTATAAACTGATACCACGTAGGTTGAAAAATGTTTTTCGAATTTCCAGACTCCTTTCAACTCCTAAGACGAAAAAATTTTCGAATTTTAATTAATACTTCGCTTGCGATAACTAAAGTGAAAAAAACCTCCTCTCGAACAAATACATTCTCTTGAAAGAACGAAAAAGAGAGAGAGAGGGAGAGAGAAAGAAAAGGAAAAAGAAATAAAAAAAAAACACATTCAATCTCGTAAACTTTCTTTTCATCAAACTTCCAATTCAACAGATGAATTAAAAGATTCGAAAAGTTTTAAATAATCTTAAATAATCAACTTCATCTTGAGAATTCGCCATTCATAGCTACGATGGATAAAATTAAGCGTTCGAAAGATTTTTCATTTTCTCTGACGTTTCATCAAACACAGATGGGAAATAAATGCTGAGAAAAAAAGTTCACGCCTATACGGCGTACTTTTCCATTCAGCGATTCAATCGCGACGCATTGTTTAAAAGCAAAATTCAAACGTTATTTTCGCTTTTTGCCGCACAATGTTGAAATCTTTGCCGAATGAACGAGAAAATTAAAGATCACTCAAAACCATCGAACACGTTAGAGTGAATTTACAAACGGAACGCAAATTTTCCAATTTCTATGGAAGCAAAATTTGCGAAAATTTTCATATTCTACTGACCCAAACGAATTTCTAGAAACAATTATCGCCACGTGTCGAATCGCTACACGTGCTGTGGTTTGAGTATTATCCGAGATCAAAGAATGATGAAATATTACGCAAATTATTTTCCCCATGGTGCCTACGATAAAACACGAGTTTCACGTTTACCTTCATCGAGTCGAGGTGATAAATTACTTTTATCTCAATCACAATTCTCGATAGAATATTCGAAAAATGTGGTATCATTTTTAGCTGAGTTTTTGATAGGAACTATATAGCTATTACAACCTGCTTGATTCGGGAAGGAGAGCTCGGGCAGGGATTTTCATATACGTGCGTTTCACCCTATTTGTGATTTTAATCATAGAACAAATGTTCAACTTCTTTCTTCATATCTTTATCAAACTTTCTTTCATAAAGTTATCAGAGGATGCTCATGTGAATACCTGAAAGTATTTCTTTGAATTTTTAATTGGGCTAAAAAATGTGACTCACTCAAATTTAGAGTAGAGCTGAAGATGAGACAAACACCTCAAAATTATTGTTCACGGTCTCATATAAAAAAAAAAAATGAGTCGAGGGCACTAACATATTCAAATTAATTTCACAAGTTAATTTGGTGGCGAGTTAAAGCAAAAATAGGAGCTAGGATACACGCAATGAGAAGACTTTACACCCTGTTACGCTAATAATGATTCATTACATTATTCACGAACGAAATCATTGAATACAGATACGTGATAAATTACTAAAATCAAAATTTTCTAAAAATTAGACTGACTGAGATATAAGAGATGAAATATGAATTTTTTGATTGTATTCTCCCATACAGGAAAGTTTTTGCGTTGTAAATATAAATTTAATTTTACTGATGAGTAGTACATATTTTCGATAGAGGCTAATTTAGGTTATTTGCAAAAAATTGAAAAAATTCAAATTTGCTGAGTTTGGCATAATTTTATTGTCAATATTCAATCCATCATAACTCGTTCAATATGCCAAATAGACAACTCATCTTGATAACATTTTTTGTTTCTCTACTCAAGTAATATTTATGCTCGAAGTTTGGCAGACATTTTGTGGGATATCCTGAGAAAGTTGGTTTTCAAATATTTTTTCACGTTACATCATGTATTTTGAGACCATGAAAATATGTTGAATGCACTGAACTTCAAAAGCTCTACTTTCAAAAACGAAACAAAGCTTTAGATTTCCATCAATTACGAGATTTTTCATTTCGAACTCATTTTTTTCGGAGAAATACGAACTTTTATGAAAAATTTGTAATAATCAAACTTACAAAGTACAAAAAAATCTCAACAACAATTCACTATCCATTTTCCTCCACGATGCGCTATTCGCAAGATACCGGCAAAAAGTCGCAAAAAATTAAAGTTCAAAAGCTCGACTATAGACATAATTATTGAATCGTTCATGAATGACTTTTTTTTTCAACTTTGAAAGCACGCTTCGTACTAAATCGTTTACGAACGAAGTTTTGAGTACAAATATACGATTCTTTATTAATTTTTTTGACTGAGTCGTTCGTGAACGATTTATTCATAGAATTTTGAGGAGACGCTTTTCAATATTGAATCGTTCGCGAATGAATTTTCAAATGCGGCGTAACTGCTTATCACTTCTTTTCAATGAATTGCTAGCAACTATTCATTCTATAAATTTTGAAAGCATTTTTTGAACTTTGAAAGCTCGTTCAAAACTCAGAATGATTCGGGAATGAAATTTTGAATACAAATATATTAAACATCGGTATTTTTTTTTCATTGAATCATTCACGAACTATTCATTCTTTCAACTCTAAAGCACTCCTTAATATCGAATCGTTCGCGAACGAAATTTCGAATATAGATACATTTAATTCTTCTTTATTAAATAGTTATTGAAGGATTCATTCGATGAATTTAGAAACCATTTTTTAAATTTAACCATTCGCTCCAAGATACTGAATCTTTTGCGAACGAAATCATTACATATGGATTTAAAACTTCAGAATCTAAAATCACTCGTGAATGAAATCTTTAATAATATACAGACGCATGAAGTTTGGAAAAACTGAAAATATTTTTTAAGCAAATTATTAGTGAACGACTGATTCTTTGAACTTGGAAAGTTCGCAAAAAAAATATTTTACATCGAATGAATTTCTAAAAGTGGATTTTACTTGAGATTCTCAAAAAACTGCAAAAACTTGAAACTTCAAAAGCTGAGCTTTCAATGTACGAATCGACTTCAAAATTCACTTTCACTGAAGTTCATTAAAAAGGCTCGTCGAGTTGATTTTAAATCATGAAATTTCTTGAGCTTTCCACATCTTCTCGTCAAATTGATTGATAAAAGCTCAGACTTCATATCTAAGGTTAGTTGTGGGTCAGAACATGAACCTTTAAAGCGAAGAAATGAATTCAAAATGGCAGATGGTCAACATTTAAAGGAGACTTAAGGAGCCTCAAACAGCGAACATTTGATGGATATGAGCTCACGTGAAATTGATGAGCAAGAGATACAAGATATACTAAATTAAAATTTTTATTTGACTTTGAAGGGGCATGGTGGTTTCAGTCTCGTTACCGAGTCTTGTGAAAATGTTAACATATCTGTCAATCCGAATAAGCCGCCATTAAAAACTCAGCTCTAGTATTGCGGCATGGTTACTTACAGTTTTTTCCCCTTTATATTCTCCCATAGTATAGACTTATGATAGTTGAGAACTTTCCAAAAAAGTAACGTCTGCTACGAAGTTTAACGTTAATAGACGATTCGCCTTAAAATGTCGAAATTCAGCTAAATTTGCGATAAAATGAACACTCGTGAAATTCCTCCTCCTTAAATTTTATTACCGATACGAGAGCGATTGGAGAGCAGAAATTTGCGTAATGTACTCGTATAATTGGAAATTTTCATTCGTAAAATTATCGACTATACGATCTACGAGTACGTGAAAGTTCGCAACGACTTTTATTTATGGCAACTCTCGTATTCACTATGAATACGTGCGAATGAAAAATTTGTCGAGCAAATGATTTTCAATCGGCGAGATGAGCGCTAGCGCGTAACAAATGGAACGATTTTTCTCGCATAAACAAATAAATATAAATAACATTTTTCGATATACGAGCCGAGTTCTTACAAATGATGCTATCTGCGTACTTGCTATTTTTACAGATCATCTTTTATACGTGCTGGATATATTTCCAAATGTATACATCTTGGCGGGTTCGTATAAGCGTAAGCTTTATATACAGCACAGCTAACACTACACAGTATACACCGTATACGCGATGATAATTTAGTACACCGAAAGAATTCGCACGTTCCATGGACACCGGGCACTACCGAGCTATAATTTTACTTTACGACCCTTCCGGGTGAAATTAGAAAATTCGAAAAAAAAAGGCAAAATGATAAACCAAATACGAGCTCTGTTTCACTCGATGTCGAGAATATTTCCGCTTAGGTAGGTATCGGCGGTGGATTAAAAAAAAATCATATACTTCACCATTTCCTCCCTCGTAGCAGATTTTTTTCCACTTTTGTCTTTGTTACGAACGTTGGCATTTTTTTCCTCGTGCTTCAATCGTTCCAAGTTGAATTGCAATTACAACTTTTGAATTACTTTTTAATAGCGACGAGAAGGCAAGAAAATGGAAATTTGCATTTTTCTGCGGCGCGGTAACATTAGCGCGCTCGATACGCCATGTATAGCGTTTCGATTTGATTAAATACAATATACCGGGTTTCATTTATAAATGCGTAGAGTACGAGGTATCGAACGCAATGCTATTATATTGCTCTTCTCGAGCTGAAATCGCGCGTTAAAACGTGCCTAAATCGATTTCTAACCAAATGAATGTCGTTCTTACAATATATTTTTACCTCTCTTTCGCCATTTTATTACGGTGAATTTTGTCGAGAAATCGAGAATACGATGGCTGTTATAGCTTAACTGATTTTGTAACGAAAGGGTTAGGAAAATGGGTTCTTTCCGTAAGTTTTGGAAAGGTGGGTAAAACGTAATCCAGAGTGTACTCAATAAGGTGTGAGGGCTTTCCAAAGGTCACAAGTTAATTCCCCAAGTAATTCGTGGTAGCTATAAGAACATCGAATTTTTCTAAAAAAGACATCTCAGAGATGAAAATTACGCAATTTCTCCAACCTCACAATTACTTCATAGGCTCGAGCCTGTTTCAAAGAAATGTATTTTTAGGGCACATATGTCAAGAGTAGTATCCTAAGTAACATACTAAAAATGTTTGCGATTAGACTTGAAATTGACAATTATATGATAACCAAGGGGCATAAAACTACTCCTAAAATGGGTTTTGTCATATATCTTAGTGAATACGGCACATATACTAAAAATGATTATGAACAAAATTAATCTATTTTCAATTTTAAATAAAAAAAGTTCTTAGCAATTTTTTGGTAAAATGCTCCCAAAAGCCAAAAAAGCCTATTACTCGTTCATTTCTTGAACACGGTCATTTAACGTATTCATTTAGATATGATTTTCGCATTTATCTCGTTATATATGAGGTTCACGAAAAAAAAAGTTATGTACAAAATTATTGTACTATTAATTTGCTACAAAAAAGGTTCAATTCATTTCATGCGTAAGATACACTAGAGGACGAGAAAACAGTTCCGACCCATCATAATAAGTCTGAGTGAAGAAAAAAATAACTTTATTTGTGAAGAAATTTTAATACGTTATTCATTTTGAGTTGAAAGTACCTACATTAGATGTTGAGCTCCTAGTAACTATTTAGAGCGAAGTTAAGCAATTTAGTACATTTAAAAAAATTATTAATTTAATTCATACTTACTTTTTCTTTAACATAAAAATTTTTTCTATATTTTTATTTAAAGTTAATAAAGTAATTACTATGAATATTAATATTTCTATAATGAATCAATTTATAAATCAATTATTAATAGAAAATAAATTAACATAAAAAAAATTTAATTTTAATTTTTTTTTAAATATTAATATAAATATAAATAATGTAAAATTATAATAATACTGTATCAAAGTAATCCTGAGGCTAGAGGCAAGGGAAAACAATTTAAATGGACTTTAGAAGGTTAATGCGTAAGAGAAAGGTGAAAACAGTATTTACAATGTGCGGATTATCACGAAGAATGGCGGGTAAGGAGGATGGAAGGTTGAATATAGTGCGAGTAGTCAACATTTTTGGTCAAATTCTTAAAAAAATTGATTTCATAGTCATGATCTCAGTATTTGACAAAAAAAAAATCAGTGTAAGATAAGGCTCTAAATTTAGGCGGGAAAAAAATCATATTTACTTTTTATGAAAAGTCAATAATATGCTTCTATTTATTTTAGGCAACTAATTCTAATTTCAGCGTCATTTTTTGGATTCGACGTTCAATGAGCTGAGGGGAGGATCAATTTTGAAAACTGAGTAAAAACTTGAAATATGTATAAGAATGAATGTTTTCAAAAGTGTTATTTTTAAATTTGCCATTATTTTTCAGATCGAACCCTCAAGGGAGTGAGGGGGAGGTCAATTTTAGAAATGAATAATAACTTGAAGAAGGTATCAAAATATATGTTTTCAAGAATGCAATTTTTGAATTTGCCATAATTTTTTCGAAGTGGTATTAATGAGGGGGAATGGAGGAACTTGTTATTTCCAAATGTTTCATTCTTTTTCAATGCAAACCTCGATGAGGGAATGAAGAGGGGATTTACACTGAAATTTTAAAATTACTAAAAAATTGCAATACATGGACTCAAATTGTTTTTACCATAATTGATTCATGTTTAATGATTGAAATTACAATTTTTAAATTTTCGTTCGTTTTATTTATATATTAATGATATATTCCTATTTTTAAAACTACTCCTTTGAAAAACTAACGCATGCAATCCGCCACACTAAAACCTAGAAGAATCAAAATGAATTATTTCATTTATAAAAGTCCTCAAGCTCAACTGAAGCTCAAGTTCATTTAGAAAAAATCGAAGTTTAGTTCAAGTTCAATTAAAAAATAATAAATTAATCTTGAACTGAACGATCGAGAAGTTCACTTCGAAAACGGACTTAGCACATCCCTATCTATAAACAACAATAAAATTTAATGATCTCAATCACTACAAAAACTTGACCTTCATTACCAAATATTTTTCCACGATAAGTATGATATTTTCGTTAATTCAATGAATGATCGAAGACTTCATTTTTTCACCTACATTCATCTTCTAGCCCAGTATGGGCTGTTTGGCAATTCCTTACTGTACCTGGCCAGACCAACATTGCTAAATGAACATACTGAATTCTTAAGAATAAAGACTGAGCTTGAAAGCTTTGGTCTTGTTCTAGTTATACACCAGAAGAAAGGGTAATACGGATGCGTTTTCCATGGACCTATATTTCTCTCATCACCGAGCATTTTTTGCAATTTCTGAAATCGATCTTTCACTATTCATAAATTCGCCAATCCTCGTTTCAACCTAGAGAAACGAACAGACTACGCTTCATAAAAAACAATTATTTTTTCATTTTCCAGCCTCGCATCGCTCCACCAACTCTATTGTTTGTTAGCGAGAAAAAGCTAGAAATTCATCATCGTCGTAATATTAAACGTCGAGAATATGCAAACAATAATCGTAGCCAGATGAATCTATCGAGGATACGTTTATCGCCGATTAAAAACAATAATCTCATTTCACGTGCCAATAATGTTCATCCAGGATTTGTATTTTTAGCGTCTTCACTCTGACAATACAATTTTAGACATCACTGAAACTATATTGATGATTCCTACTATAATATTATTGCAATGTAGATGTATAGAAGAAAGCCTTCTCTCATATATCGTAACTTCGACAAAGCTCAAGATCGTAATGGGCGTCGTATTTATACCACCAGTCTACGCCGCCGGATTGAAACCCTGAACCTTGGAATTTCGACTGATGATTATCTAGCCACGAGCGTTTCTTATACGTTAGCCAAGAAGCCCTTAAGCGATATTTACTGACGATGAAAACAGGCGTTAATCCTTTTTTTTCGAAAGAGGTAGCTGCGGGGAAACATTCTTATTTTTAGCCCCAATTACTTGCGTGGGAAAGCATGCGACAGTCTTATCACGGTTGAGGCCGATATACTTTTTTTCACGGAGTACACCAGATGAGAGCACTAAATTAAATATTCAGTAGGAGTGGAACAGTTGCTAATACGATTTTTGGCAATAAGTACATATTTTTATTTTCGAACATGAATTCAAAAAAATATCTCATTTGTAATACAAACAAATTTTTTATATTTTGAAAATTAAATAAAATTACTCAAAATTAAAGCATACAAATGTGACGTGGAATAAGAAAATGAGGTTAAGAGCAGAAAAATCGTTTTTGAATTAATGGTGATGATTGTGAATGTTTATAAACTCCAAGGAAGCATGCATTACCCTTAGAAACGCAATCTGAAGACAACATTTTTTTCTAGTACCAAAAATATAATTTTTTTTAAAACTAGTATTTTTCTTTTCAATTTCAATTTTATTTACTCAATCTCACTTCTTTATCTATTTTTAAGTATACAATACATGTACAAACTTCCAAGTTATTTATATTGGAATAAAAAAAGAAAAATCATAATCTACAATTGTAATTTACCCTAACCCCCCCCCCCCTATTCAACTTCATCCAAGACGCGCCAATTTCGATTCGCGTGACCTTCGAGGGTTACATTCGAATTTCAGTATTCGTAAACTTCGTCGAGCGTAAAAACGAAATCCACCCAAGATCCACGTCCACGCTCAACAGTTGGTTACGTATTTCGTATTCGGTCGAAAAATAAACACGTCGAAAAAGCCCTGACGCATTCTACAGTTTTTAATTGCCCGAACCGACAAAAATCTGAGTTTTTTTTCTCATTTTTCAACACAAACTGTAAAAAACTTCCAGAAAACTCTTTATTGGAAAATTTTCCATACTTTTTACATCCGTTATAATTTCCAGCGAAACCTTAAATCGAATATTCTCTTCGGGTTTTTTTTTACATGTTTACGCAATTTCGATAAACTGGTAACGGTTTATATTCGATAAAAAATTTCAACTGCGGAAAATAAAATCTTACAAATGCCTAAAGCTACAAATAAATTGAGCTATCAAGAAAGAAAAAACGTAAGCAGCCATGCCATAATATAGGAACTGAGTTTTTAACGAGCACGAAATTTTTTAGGCTTATGGAACCTAAACGTTTTGAGTGACGATGTATTAAATCGAATCAAAAATCTGAAAAAACCCACTCAAGGTATTCATATTGATGAAAGATTTCTGTGCATATCTGTTTTCCAATGGTTTAAACATTTTTATAAATTAAAAAAAGAATTGTAATAAATTACAGAAGATTTTTCCGTTTAAACGAAGTACATTTTTTCAGAATAACTGAGCCTGAAGCTGTAATGCAGAAATTTTAATATGATGAACATTGATTTAGTCGAAAAATCCAGCAAGATTGGCATCTTGGAAGAACAAATAAAAAACCACATTTATTTGAGATCTGTAACATTGTGAAAAAACGGAAAATTAGATCCTTTCATTTGGAATACCACTCGATTCGATCTGGATTATTTTGCTGATTATTTTGAATGTAAAAAAAAAATGAAGAAATTATGTCTGATTCATTTAATTAATCTGTTTTATGATTGGTCGTACGCCACGAGTGTAACAATCAATCAGTAAGTCAAATAGTGGTAAATTACCCAAACTTGAACGTAAAATGAAAATATGAATCAGCAAATGATTCAAATTACAAATGAATTTCAGTCGTCCATTTGAAAACTGAACGATATTATTTGCGAAGATAAAAATTAAAATACCTAGATATCATCACTTTGTAGCTTTATGATTGGTCACACGTCACACGTGTAATGACCAATCAGAAAACGAGCCAATTACTATCATCATCATCATCATTATCATCATCATATACAAAGCTATAAGAAAAAATGAAAACAAAAATAGGGCCAGAAATACGTTGTTATAATTGCCCAGCCTCTCCAAACGGATGGATTTTGATGATTTTTTTTTTAAATCGCAAAATCATGCAGATGTGTCATCAAGCAAAGAAAAATTGAAAATTTTTATCAGAGAGTCAAAAAAATGAATTTTTTCCCTTTTTTATCCCATAAAAATCAACGCATTTCGTTACACTTCGCCGTATTCTACTCCACTTCCTTGGTTGTGGGTGTGGCGTGTGTGTCGCATCAGTTCGTTACATAACATATCATCATTCATGTGTAAAGTGTGAGTGTGTGTGTGTGTGTGACATCCTTCAATCCGTCGATGATGGAATAAAAACGCCATGATATGTTGCACAAATATACCATATTTGGATCGGTTACATCGGCACATGGATAAGATGAATGGAAACAAAAAAAAATCAGTGTTGTAGGAACGAACATATGTCTGTTCTTGTTCCTGGAAAGACCCAGTCATTTGATCCTGTTCCTGACTCGTTATTATTCTCAATATTTTAATTGTTCTCGTTCCGTTCTTCGTTTTTTTAATTCTTTACAATGTCGTTCTCGTTCTGTTCTTTGTTCTTTCAATCCTTTATGGTCGGGTTCTTGTTCGTTCTTCAACTTTTTCTTTTGTTCTTTCTTTCTTTCTTTTTTTTTTTTTTGATAACGTTGTTACAGTTTATGTTGTTGTTGAAATTGAAAATTNTTTGAGGTTCAGTATAATTTTCGCAGTGTATCGAGACGGTCAACTATCGAACCTAAAGGGGTTCTTACAGCTTAGCTGTAGGGATTTTAGATTCCCTCAGTGTTAATTTTGAGATATTATAATTATGTCGAGTAATATCAAGTTTATCGTTAAGTGACAATTATTGCAAGCTGATGTTATGTATCCTAGTTTTTCATATCTGGCATTACAAGCCAAAATTGTTTCAAGTTTGGCGTTACGTGCCCTAGTTCTTTCAAATTTGGTATTATGCGACTCACTTGTGTGCCTTAATGGCATCAGTTGAGCATTATGTACCACCGTGTTTCCAGTCAAGCAATAGGTGCCAAAATTATTTCAAGTTGAAATCATATGAAACACTTATTTCAAGCCTGGCATCACATGCCTTAATTACATCAAGTTAGACATTGCATACCGCAGTATTTCTAGTCGAACAATAAGTGTCAGCTGTTTCAAGTTGGGCATCATGTGCCATAGTTGTTTCAGTTTGGTATTAAGTGTCTTAATTGTGCGCCTTAATTATATTAAGTATTACGTACTACAGTACTTTTAGTCGAACAATAGGTGTCAAAATTATTTATTGCTGGTTACCACAGTTATTTCGAGTTCGGCATGACGTGCCTTAATCATCAAGTTGGGTATTACATACCAAGTATTTCAGTAGAATAGTAGGTGCCAAAATTATTTGATGCTGGATACCACAGTTATTTCAAATGGTATCATGTGCCTTGATCGCATCAGGTTAGGTATTACGTACTGCAATATCTCTAATCGAGCAATAAGTGCCAAAATTGTTTCAAGATGGACATCATGTGCCACAGCTGTTTCAAGTTTGGCATTATGTGCCTTAATCACATCAAGTTAGGTATTGGATACAACGGTATTTTCAGTCGAACAATAGGTGCCAAAATTATTTGATGCTGGGTTCTGCAGTTATTTCAAGTTTGGCATTACATGCCCTAATTTCATCAAGTTATACACTATTTAAACCTTATTTCAAGTTTAATTGTATAAATATATTATTTCAAATGGGCATTAATTGCTGTAGTTGTTTCAAGTTTAGTATTATACAGGGTGTTCCGTTTCGGGCGCACTACCCGCAAATGCATATAGATCAACTCAAGTTACATACATGTATCATGGTTTGCCTGCCTAAAAATTTGAAGAGGCCGAGATATGTCATCTTGAAAAAAAAATTGCTCACAGTGATCATGAAATAGAAAAATGTATATCTCACGATCTATAAGAGGTATGCAATGAAGTTTCTCTGTTGTAAAAATGGTGAGGGTAGGGGAGATAGATGAAGAAATATGAGGAAATTAGTACCGAAAAACATGCGAAAAAAAGGACAATTTTTTTAATTTTTTGTAAATAACATTTGAAGATGTCTTATGAAGACTTTTCTTTAAAAATTTTTTATTGATGAGAAATGTATCCCCTATAAAATAGTGAATGAGTACCCTTAAATAGTTTGATAATGAAAAAAAAAAAAAAAAAAAAAACGAAAAATTTGATTTTTCATTTTTTCTTTCAAAAAATTCATTTTTGAAAATTTTTATTACACAAACTATTAATGATAAGAAAGCGCGGTTAGTTTCAGCTCACCACATTTTGTAGGGGACACATTTCTCATCAATAGGAAATTTTTAAAGAGTGTCCTTGATAGAGCAATTTCAAAAATTATGTATAAAAAATAAAAAATCAACTCATTTTTCGCATGTTTATTGATACTGATATCCTCATATCTCTTCTTCTAGCTCTCCTATCCCCATCATTTTTGCATCAAAGAAACCTCACTGTGTGTTTCAAGAGTTGAAACTAACCGCGCTTTCTTCTAATTCGTAGTTCGTGAAATAAAAATTTCTAAAATTAATTTTTCGAAAAAACTAGTAAAAAAAATTAATTTTTTTCTGTTTTTTTTTTCTTTTTCTTTTTTTTTTTTTTTCATTATTAAAACTATCTAGGTGGTACTCACCCACTATATTTTATAGGGGATACATTTCTCATCAATAAGACATTTTTAAAGAGGGGTTTTGATGCGATAATTTCAAAAGTTATTTACAAAAAATTTAAAAAATCGCTTTTTTTCGCATGTTTTTCGGTACTAATTTCCTCATATCTTCTCATCTAGTTCCCCTATCCCCTCATTTTCACAATAGAGAAACTTCATTGTATACCTCACATGCCAAAGCAAGCCGCAAAGTTTTATCGTTTATAGTTCGTGAGATATAAATTTTTCTATTTCATGACCACTTTGAGCAATTTTTTTTCAAGCTGGCATATCTCTGCCCCTTCCGATTTTTAGGCAGGCAAACTATGATACATGTATGTAACTTGAGTTGACCTATCTGCCATTTGCGGGTGGTGCGCCCGAAATGGAACACCCTGCTTGCTATGATCATTTAAAGTTGAGCTGAAGTTAAGGAACATTCAAGCTATTGAAGATCATAAATAAATTACGAGTTCGCCAATTTATTTTGAGTGTAGAAGTAGACATTTTTTATCGAAATATTTCCTATTCTCTGAAGACGAGAGTAAGACAGGTCGACCATACTGTGGAAAATGAGTTATAATAACTATGATTTCTGCAAAAAATCCGTCTGGAAAAGGATTGGTACTGAGGAATTACCACAGCCTACTTAGTTGGAAGGCAGAACAAAGCAACTGTATAAATGGCGGGTCTCCATGACCATTAGTTCCCAATCCCGAGCATTATTCCTGTGTATTTTGTCAAACATGTAATATGATTGGTTTGTCAATTAAAAATTTTTTTCGCTTTACAAAATCATAAGCAGGAATTGCTTCTGTCAATTCCATCATGCTTGAACAAAAAATCTTTTTCCAAATTTTATATTATAATTTTTTTTTTTTTTTTTTAATAAATTTTTAGGGTGAATTGTCTTGGAGGGGGGGGGGGGGAAAGGTGAGCTGTCCAATTTCCCATCATTACACGCGGATATTGGCGACGGGACGATACAAGATGCCACAGTAGTGTACATGAGCGTACGAACATGGGGGCCGTAGAAGACGTCGAATAATAAATGTTCGCGTTATTTCGCTAAAAATATCATTTAAAAGATATGTTCTTTGTATACATGCGGCGAAACGTAAACAAAAAGGCGAAATGTGACGGTGCAAATCGTTCATGGATATATTATGAAAAGTATCTGACCAAATCTCTTCTTCGCTAAAAAAAACATATATATAGTTTTAATGAGTGAGTATTGAACTTACCTTTGCTTTCCAAAAAATGTTCTTTGTTTTTCCTATGAACAAAGGTTCATAAAATATGTTTTCGTCAACAAAAAATGGTAAATTATTCTTCATTGCTTGTATCTTATCTAATGTTGCTTATATTTTACAGGAGGAATTTCAGCCCTTATACGAGAAATATATTTTTTTATTGTATCTTTGGATGCTCATTCATGAACGAAAAATTGCCACCAATAGTCCCTCCCCCCCTTCGTAGCTAAAAAGTGAATGTTAAAAAGTTAAAAGCTAACCAAAAGCACTGTATGTATGTTCATACTTCATACATTCCTACGTATCATAGTAAGCAATGATTAATCTACTAAAAATCGTCTAAAATATAAAGTTATGAGATTTCATTTCACTCTGAAACCCTCTTTCCAAATCAGATTGGTTGTAATACCTTTATTCTTCATTAAAAGCTCTGCTAAAAACCTTCTTTTATATCCGATTAGGCGATTAATGAATCAGTGGCGTTTCCATAGCCTCGAATGAAATGTTTTCTCGATAAATACCTCGATACTGGGTAATAAGGAATCATCAAACATTTATAAGACGAGGTGTGTATTCGGTGTTGGTTGCTCGGTATAGTTCAAGGCTAAGAGCAATATTTACGGTATCTTTCGTTTCTGCGTGTATACGCGCCGCTATCGGTCTCCTTCTACGTAGCATTACTACATTTACTCAATCGCCACCCCGGAAGAAGGGTTGTATAACTCACCGTATGGCAATAAATTGCCGGAAATATTCGTCGTAACACGCGTCGCGGTGAAAACGATTCGTTCACCCTGTTTTCTTCGAGGAAATAGAATTCCGCCGAGTTGATGCGAATTTTATCGAGATAGCGTGAAATTCTGGAAATCCACTCCGAGTACGTTTTCGAGGGTGTAGTCGCGCCGTAAACGACGTATTTCGAGAGTGACGTTCGACTGCGTTTATGCGGTTACTGAGCATATCTCGAGCGTATTTGAAATAAATGCGAGTGTTTTTTCTCTTTTCCGTAACCAGTCAAAGTGTTTGTATAGCGTGGTTATCGTGGAAATGAATCGGAATCGTTGAGTAGTTTTATAACGACGATTTCCGTGATAGTAGATGACTTGGTGATGGTTTCCTGGAATTTTTTGGAGTTTTGTAAAATATTTTGTAGGTTTTGTATTGATTTATCATGTACGATGTTGGTGAACTGTCTTACTTGTTTTCATATGCGGATTTAATTTAAATGTATTTTTTTTCCGGAAGTACCAAATTTGATTTAATTCTCTTCTAGAGGGAGTCGATGAATTAAGTGATTTATGATTTGAACTTGATTCATTTGAAAGTGCAAAAATTATTCTAAAGTAAATGGTAGAGTAGCCAGGAAGGCGTTCTAAAGGTTTGAACTTCTGGACCTCCTTGACCTCAAAAAAATAAAATACTTTTTGGCTGCGATTAAAAAAATTGAAATCCATAAAGTTAAATTATGCACTGTAAAATGTTTAGACTACGTTTTACTCAAGAAAAATTTGTGCCTATGCTGTTGTAGAATTTATTCTTATTTAAAATTATTGTAAATTTGTTAGCTTTTGAGAATCTCAAAAGACATGTGCATAATTACTACGTTTGGAAGTCATCTTCATTTCAATTGCTTTAGATAAAAATTCCGTATTCGCATGGATCATGTAATTTTATGAGTTATTGGAATTATCATCAAATATGCTGTGGCTCATTTATAGTGATTGAAGTTTTGGTTTGGTTGGTTTTTTCAACTCTTAAGTGCAATATGTATTCATAATGTTATCCTCATTTTAGATTGTACTATGTGCATTAGGGTGAACCAAATTCTAGTTGTTAACAATAGTTGCTAAATGAGCAGAAAAACAGTTCTTGAAAATTTCAGCCTTTCAACTTAATTTTAAGACTCTCAAAATGAAATTAAAGTTGTAAAATTTTTTAACTTCCAAAAAAAAATTTTTGGCAGTTGACAATTTTTTTACTTTACAAAATTATATTTGGTTGTCCAAAAATTTGTGAAAATTTTAGCTGTTATTTTTTTTTTTAATTTTGTCTAAACCTTATTTAAGGTTTTTTCAATAGCAACAATTTTGGTTGTTTTCAAAAATGAACAACAAATGAGTAATTTATTGGTTGTATGTAAAGTACAGAGTAATTTTAGACTTTTTTGAAATCAAGAGGCAAGTTATGCTCGATTTTTAGGGTTTTTGCTTTAGCCAGCAAAAACCCTATAGCAATCACTTTTTTTTTTTCAGTCTTCTGCACAGATCAAATAACCAAACAATTGCGCCATCTAACGGACTGCCGGTAGTACCTATTAGTTTATTTTTTGTTACGCCATGCTCCTTTTCATGATAATGATAATAATAAATAAATTATTTTATTTTTTTATGTTTGCTACTTTTTGAAACAACCTTGGTAAATTATTGGTGCTTGTATTCTATTTGAGTGTTAAAATTAAAGTATGTAGTTGTACAACTTTCAGTGATATATGTATATTTATTTGGAATATTGCATATTTTGAAATTATTCCATTTGAGTTTTAAATATATTGTTTTAGAGACTTTATTTTAGCAATTAAGTATTTATTTTTCCAATTTTTTCATTCTTTTATTAAAAAAACAACTTTTTCACATATACCTACTTATTTTCCGAAGCACCGCCTTAATGTTATCCTATTTTCAACGGTTCCAATATTTCCCACCAGATGTCAGACACTCCGAACGGAGAAGCTACTTATTTTATGAAATACATAGCATTACAGCAAAAACCCTATTGCTAGGTCCAGCCAGTGTTGCCAACCCAAATGGAAAAAAATCCCCGAATTTGGCGGAAAAAAATCCCAGATCGTGTTTTTAAAATATGAAGGACCTTTTTTTTTTTTTTTTTTTGCGAAGTATATATTCATTAAAATTGAAATTATAATTGAAAAATTTTATTAATTTTAGATTACAACTTACTACAATTAGGGGAATTACTTTATACTTTCTATTGGATTAATATAAATTATAAAAAAATAATAAATAAATTAAAGATAAAATCAAGAGATTATTATTTCTATCCTTGGACAATAGTAAAATACATTAATGCAAAAATAATTCTAAAATTCAATTCAACAAACTTAACTATTTGTGTGGCTTTGCAGTTTGCTTTCCCAGGTAAGCGATAAAAATGTAAACAGATTAACAGAACGTCATTGTTACGAACTCAGAGACTTAACTAAATGGTGAACACTGAACAGGAAAAATTCGAAAAGAAAATTTAAAAGTTTAAAACATAAATCTAATTTGTTCAATCAAATTTTATGCGTAAAAACGCTATAAAGTTGAAAAATCCCAGAAATCAAAAAATCCCAGAAAATCCCAGCATGTTTTCTAAAAATGTCGAAAAATCCCTAGATCCTGGGATTTATCCCTAGGGTTGGCAACTCTGGGTCCAGCGGACCTTGCTTGTTGTTTCATAGAGATTCCATTTTTTTTTTTTTTCGAAAATGTCAACAAATGAGTAATTGAATGATCATATGAACATTATGGGCTTAATTTAGCTACATTGAATTCAAAAGGAAATATATGCTCAATTCTTACCTCACAAAGCTTCGCAAAAAAACGCATTGTTGCTTTAAAATGTCTAGGCTCAGACTTTAGAAACCCTCGCAAAAAATTCAGCATATTTCGCTTCTTTAAGTCCAAAAGAGCCTCAATTGAGTCCCTACTGTACATTCGAGCGATAAACCTTGTTATTCCTTTTTAAAAACTGCGAAATTGTTGCTTTTTGAAGAAAGTTTTAAAATGATTTACGCGTTTTACATTTCAATAAAATTTTCTTCGGAAGATAAAATATGACTTGACGTAAAAAATGTTTAATTGTCTGAAAATTCGTTTTTGGAAAATTTTGGTAACTTTCACTTCATTTTGAGAGGTCTAAAAATTAAGTGAAGAAACTGAAATTTTTATGAAGTGTACCGATCATGAAATACATATTTCACACATGAGAGGCCTTTTTTACCTTGTAAAATTATTCATCGAAATACCCATTAGTCTTGAAAAAAAAAAAAACTCGAAGCCTTTCCTCCTCAACATCCCACTCCAGACAATGGATCTCTTATAAATTATAGCTGAAATCTCGCGTAAACGAAATGCTTTCCCATTACAAAGTGATAACTAAGAGTCGAACACGAAGTTTTCAACTTTCTATTCGGTCTCATAGACTATGTAGTAGACGCGGTTTGACTTGTGTTCCAAGGATAAAACTGCCGCATCGAATTTTCCGTTTTGTTTACGCGTTTATCGCCCATTCTTCCGCAAAGGCGAGAAGAAACAGCGCTCGAGGTACTGTCTGTTGGCGTGCTAAGATGGAGAGTGCGTGAAAGGCAAAAGAAATAAGCTAGATCTAATTTTATTTGGTACGTGATTGGCGAGTTAATTCATATACGTCGTAGAGTCCGTGGTACCAGTTAACTAAGTAGTATATTTCTGGTGCGCCGATCGCACGCCGCCGCGACCTATGCGAAGGCGTTCCGCAGCACTTTGGTAGATACGGTGGCGACAACGAAGTGAACTTCTCATAAGGCGTATATCCGGCCCCGCATCAGTTAGCCGACTCGGAGATTTTAGTTGTAATATAACGAGGACATTAAAGAACTATGTTTGTGTATACGTACGGGTGTTTTCGTACGTACGTTATATGGTGTCGGTTTATTCGGCACCCCAAACACGTTCGATTTGTTCGGCGGTATGTACGCAGCGGCGTAATTCTTCGTTCGCCCGTACGTGCCAGTGATTTTCGACCCGGTTGCCCTTTTTCTTATTTTTTCTTCTTTTTTTTTTTTCGCCGACGCTCGAATCTAAAAATGACCTCGATGATTTCCCAAAAGAATCGTATAAATGTGGAATCATCGAATATACTTTGGCACGTCGACCATTTGACGACTTCTTGGTCGAAATTGTTGGGTGACTCGGAGAGCAAAATAACGCGAAGGAAGAGAGTAATTATTTGAAACAAACGGCGCGCTGGAGATAGACGTGATTCGCAATGCAACGTAAATTTAAGCTCGTTTCGATAACGGCTTCTCCGCGTACAACGTGAACGCGAGGGATGGTGTTTTTTCGCGGAGGCCTCCGCGTCTCCCCGTGTTTCCGCTATTCTTCGCTCGGCCGGCCACTAACAAACCAAATTTCCGAGTCGGCAAATTTATAGAGGTACTTCTACAAATTTGGATGCCGAGAGGAAGGCAATAAACAACGGCTATATATTTTTAGGGCTGCATTTCAAGTGTAACCCTCTCGGACGTTTATTGTATTTGGTTGGGGTATGTAGTGCGTACCTACCTACGTACTGCGTATGTTTATGTGTACGCATATAATCGGTTCTGCCAGGTTTGTTTGGTTTATTTTTCTGATGACGTCGAGCTTCGGCGATCGGTATACGTAAGCTGGTGTTACTATTGGATGGGTTTTTATATGGAGATGGTGCCAGACTGCTAAGTAGATTTGGTGCGCTGGTTTGTAGGCAGAAAATAGGAAAATTCTATTCATTTTTCGTAGTCTAAAGTATTCTCTAGTTACTCGATGATTTGAGGTGTTCTTTTTCGCTGATTTTGTATATTTTATACAAAAAATTAACTTCGAAAGAAAATAGGCTGTAAAGTTCACGAAGGGTTTCAAACTGGAATCTACAAATCTGTAACGGATACATCATATCGTAATAAAATAGATTGATGAACTCTACCCAATCCTGTTATTATGATAACTGTTTTCGATGAAATTGTTCTTCACGATTTTTGCTCAAGACTTCTGTATTAGTTAATTGAGGTAGTTAAAAATATACTTTTTTTTGCTCATCATCTCTATAAATATTCCTTTTGCATATAAAATACTCTGCACAAATTTTCATGAGAGAAAATATTTTCAATTGGTTGCACATGCGCAATGAGGGTTAATAATGCAATATCTCATTGTAAAAAAAAATATCTCTTCATTTATTTCTCAGGTTGTCAAATTATACCTATCCAATATTCCAAAATTGCTTTCCTTTTCTATAAAGAATTAATTTTTCTGTAACTAAGCAAGTTTTTTATTTTTAGTATATTTGCTTTTTCTTACTTAATTCTTAAGATACAATTTTTTTTTAATGAAAATGAATATTTGGCATCATCAATTTGAAATAAAAAAAAAAAATGAAAGTTTAACTACCCTTGAGTGTACTATACATTAGTCCTCAGTTCTCAAATAACTATAGTGCTGTTCACCAAGTTACGACCCTTTTCAAGTTATAAGAGTGTTAGCAATTTTTAAAGAAACGCATTTGATGGATAATTTTCAATAGTTATTTTATATATGTATTTTTTCTATATATATGAATATACGTATTCAATATCTTGTGGTGCCCTTGTATATTTTGAACTATGAGGCGCCCAGCCTTATGTCGGGCACCACAAAGAAAGTGTCTTTCAAGGATTCCATATCGGGCACCACAAGGTATATATACCATAAACTCCAGTATTTATAAGGGTTTTAATTTTTAATATATAAATATAGTCATTGTGGTGCCCACCTCTAAAACTTCAGCTGTGGACCCAGAGGGGTGAGACGATCATTTTCTGATAGTTTTTAGCTTAAAAACCTTGTGGTGCCCAATTTTGGCTCCATAACGTTAAAAACGGGCACCACAATGACTTCGTATGCTTAAAACGGGCACCATCTATGTATAATGTATATATATAATTATATATATATATATTTTTTTTTTATATTTTGCCTCACTCACTTTTCATACATACTATTCTTTTCTATTGTGCATAGATAGTGAGAACAATTTTCAAAGCAAAACATCATTACTATTGGTAATTTTTTCAAATCTGTATACCTAGGCAACGATACGAATGAATACTAGGGGGGATCGAATTTCGCTTTTTTTTTCAAGAAGTGAATGGGATGGGATTGCAATAGTTTCTAAACGACCTCAAAAGGAGGCGATAAAAATTTCAGTCCTCTAACTTCCCTCGGTAAAATGAAGTCAAAGTTTTGAACATTTCTCATATTAATATCTAGAACAATAGACCAATTTATAGTAAATGCATGGTGAGCTCAAACAATAAATCCTAAAATTCCAATTGAACTCCAGTACCTTGTATTTTGATGTTGCAAAAAATTTCGTTGCCATGTAGTTATTATTGTTGTTGAAATTATTATTGTTTTTTGAGGAATAGCTGGTCTTCTCTAAATTTCGAAATATTGAAAAAACTTTTTCAAGTTAGCTGGTGTGAATTGAAATAAAAAAAAGAGTAAGCTGCCATACCACGAATTTTTCATCAACTTTCCTTCTAAGAATTATATTACTTTCCAAAATGGAGAAGCTGGTCGTGTTTCGTAAAAAAGTAAATGCAAGTTTCAATATACGTTGACGGATAAGTGCATTTTTTGTTACCAAAATATTTCCACCGAGCATGATAAGCAGGCAAAACAACCAAAATCTCGTCCAAACGTTTTTTCTAAAGTAATTTGAAGCCCAAATAATTTCGTTTGTTCTTTTTATTACATTATTGTGTAGCTAATTTTGATAATCTTTTGCTCGTTCTTAAATATTAGGTGACTACCCACCAGTTTCGAGACACACTAACGAAAGCTATCGTTCAATTTTAATTTTTAACTTATTACTTTTTTATTATAGTGTATTTTTTTCTTTTTTTTTTTATCAAATTACGCCATGTACAGCTCAAGGCTAGAGGCCTTTCTTTTTATTTATTTATTTATTTTTTTATTATTTTACATGGTTTAGGATTAGATGAGGTTGTATAGGGATGTAGAGTGTAGAAATTTTAGGAGCTTTGTTATTTGATTGGGGTTGTTCTGATGGATGTATGGTGGATCTGGATTAGGAAATTATAGCTGTCTTGGAGAGCGGTATTTGGTACAATCGGTCAGGATGTGGTGAACGGTTACAGGAACGTTGCAAGATTAAATTTATAAAAAGTACAAAATTTTTGGTTACTTTTAATTTCAATATGGTTCACCCAGATAGGGGTGCAATTGAGTCAAATCACTTTTACTCCTTAACATATTTGTAAACAACCGTTGGGGTACGATAAAATATCATTCAAGTACGAATTTCAACTAATAAAACTGAACTATCTGAGATTTTTGAAAATTCGAAATTTTGAGCCACCCCTCCCATTAAGGGCTCAAGTTTTACTTGAAAGGGGTCGTGTTGGGTATCATCGGATCGGAAATTGGACGTAGACTCCGAATTTGATATTATTTTTTATTCAAAGTTGATATTTTTCAAAATAATGTAAAAATCCCCCCCCCACAAAAAAATCCCTCCTTACTTGGGGCTCTTGGGTTTTATGGGGTAACTACTGGGACCCTTCTGAATACATTCCCGCATTGTTCTAAATTTTTTCCACCTTTTTCATAAAATGCCCGGACTAATACATATTTTTCGTTTAAAATTTCGTAACCATTGGTAATCAAAAAAGGATATTAGATCTTTTCTCTAGTAAGATTTCGCTGCGAAGAGATGACAGTTTTAACTTGAAAAAGTTTGCATTGCATGGAGAAATAGGTTGGAAACTGGAACGATACTACGGATTAAAGCATTCAAAGAAATCGATGTAAGCTCGTTGGTTTCCGCTATTCTAACTCTCTTATACCTCTTTCGGATGTATTCGTTTATAAGGATTAATATTCGAAATGTCATTTCGCAGCTTAAAAAGAAACATCAAACGTCTAGTTTGAAGAGCAAAACCGGCAAGAAAATTTCATCCGCTTTGTCGCGTTATGTAAAGAGGTTTCGGCAAGCTGTTGGCACAGCGTTGGCTGAAATCAAGCCGCGGGATATTTTCCCAACATTTCAAAAACCATTAATTTCGGCGGTTTTTTCGTTCTCTTCGACTCGAGACACGATGGTTGGAATATATTTTCCAATTATTTCGTCCGTTTTTCTTTTTCCTGTACCCTGTACACGTTGCGTAACCGCTGCTATGTTTTCGGTTCGGAGGTGAAGAAGAAGAAGGCAAAGCGAAATGCTACGTGACACTATCCACTTAGCGGACCAAGGGCGAAGACTCGATGAAAGAATGGACGTAATTCCGAGCCTAATATTCGCCTTTCTTGGTATTCCGTTTATGTTTCGCGCTATTTTCCAATTTATTTGGTGGGTAGATGCGTCAGCGGGGTGAAATGATACGACGATATGGGTACTGGTATACGTAACTCGGGATGCGAGACTGTCTCGTTATTAATACGCTTGATGGATGGTTGGCCGTATTTGAGGAGGTGGGCGGTGTAGCGTGAATTTGGGTGACGATTGCGGTCACCATATGTGTCGACGAGTAAATTGAAAAGTTTAATTACGAAGAGTACAATTGGAATATTTAATTCGACTGAAGTGTCCGCGTAAATTACGATCCCTACTTGTAGCGACGCAGAGAAGCTCGCCGTAATTAGCGAATAAATGCGGCGATTATCCGCAGTCGAGCTTTTTATTCGGTCGATGTTCACTTTCGCGCCTGTTTAATGGGAATTCATGGGCGAGCTGCGGGTCGCTGTTGCATTATTAGAATCTTGTATGGTAATCCAGTATAGCCGGAAAACATTTCGTCGCGTAGCTGAGGTATAAATAAGTGTCGCGTACAATGACATTCCGCGAATTCTCCGGCTTTTACAACAGCTCCATTTCGACGGTATCCGAAACGCATTCTTTTCTTCGGCACGTATACGTAATAGAATACCATGGCGCCCGGAAGTGATTTTAATTCCGAAAAATTCCCCTATTTTAGGCGAAATTCATGCGTCTCAGTATCGCCATAGAGGTACGATTTATTAAAGGGTGCTAGAGGTAGGTATTTGTTTATGTTTTTTATAACATAGTCTTCTCATTCACTCCCTGCTTTTTTGTATTTCTGGTGCATTATCGCCGAATTAATTATATCCGCTCGAATGGGCGATGAAGGGATCATTGGTATCTTGCAGTTGTTTTTAAAACCGCGTAGACAGTACGTTAAAGAAACAGTAATGGTATTCAATTCGACTAATCTGGCGGTAGTTCCGAAGGAGGCGGAACCGCTTTTAATTTCGAGACGACAGAGTAAAAGTTCTACGTGGAATTGAATTCCTTAGGGGTATACGATGAGGGTATGTAACGACGTAAGGAATGGGATGCGATAAGAAAACAGGAGCCTTGCTTAGGCTATCGTTTCAGTCATTTCTCGTCATCGAAAATACACGTTCTTACAATGTCGCGAAATGCATTTTATTATAGTAAAAGCTTTTTTTTGTATTAGGTATATGTGTTCTTTCATTATCAAAGAAAATATATTAAGCGTATGAAAACCAGTCAAAAAAGTCAATCAGAAGTAATAAAACATAAAAAAAATTACAATGAAGAATATTGAAATTTTTTTTTTTAAGGGGTACTTCATGTTTACATTTTGATGAGACGTTTTTGAACGAACTTGTGCGATTTTAATGATCGTTCAAGATCTGAATACACTAAAGAGTTAAACTTTCAGCGAACGATTTCCACTAATTCCAACAAAAATCTCCAATTTTTAATCAGTTTTTTCTTGATGGAAATTCAACTTTTTCCAATTTCTTTTTTTAAATACCTTCTTTAGAATTAGATTAAGACCTGTATTTCAACAAATTTTCGATACGTCATTTCTAAAACGAGTGATTGACATTTAAAATTTTCCCATATCTCGCAAATTCTCGCCCACTTGACTCTTCTTAAATCAAAAGAAAAAGAAATATTCGAAAATATCTCAAAAGTCAGATCTTCTTAAAAGATTAATAAATAAAGTAAAACTGGCCGGAATAAATTATATCGCGTTTTCAGGGAGAAAAAACCGATTGAAGTTGACGTTCAAAACGAACCTCTTCTCGTCAAAATGTAAACAGAGAGTATAGCCTTAAACTCATACAAAAATCTAAGATTCAGCATTAAAAAAAAAAAATGCATACAAGTAATGGAAATATATGTATATTAGGGTGGATCGAAAAAAAAAAAACATATTTTGGATTTTGACCAAATTTGGTGAGGTGGTTTACTTTGAGTGGAATCCTCACAAAAAAAATTTTGAGCCCCCTAGATGAAAGGCGGGGGGAGCAGAAAGTCCTCAAAGTACATCACCTTTTGAAAAAACCGCTGTTTCTTGTGTTTCTTAGCCAGTCAAAATGGTGTGAGAAAGCCTTTTTAGCACTTGAAAGGTGCAATTTGAGTTTCTGAATCTTCCTAGGCCATCGTCATCCTTATTGGACGAAAATTCAGACTACTACAGGGTGGTCGATAAGTTACAGATCGCGATATTTCTATTGAAATTTTCGCCAACTATGCATAAATTATTTTTTGGCTTGGTAATTTGACCAATTTTTTCTTCAAACTCTAGCAGTTTATTAGGAAGACATTTTTGAAATTTTTCTGTGCCAGTACAGCCAGTAATAAATCGCAATATTCTAATATTGTGAAAATTTCACTAGCTTTGAATGTATTATTTTTTCACCCGGAAACTTCACGAATATTTTTTTTTTCTTAAGCACGCAAGTAGTAGTCTACAGCCCATCTCGAAAAAGTGTTCAACCTGCGGGATTTTTTGAGGACCAAAAAAATTCAGCTGGCGATAGGTAGATATAGGTTGGGCATTAGGAAATATGATGATTTTAGCGATGGTCACGGTCACAATGGGGGGTGGGACCTAAAAACCCTCTTTTTTTGACCTTCAAGGAGACCAAAAAAACTCAACGGGGTTAGAAAGGGGAGTGTCCACTGAACATAAATATGAGTTCAAATCTACTGGCTGCGGTCACAACTGCATTTTATTGCAGTTTTTATGCAATTTTCGCCATTTTTCACACTTAAATTGCTCTATGAGTATAATTATGCCCGGAGACCGAAAAAATCGCTCACACATTGGTAAAGGAACGCATTTCGAATCTACCGAACCCTCGTTCTTAAAAATTTGTGGTCACAATACCTAGTAATTGCATATTGAATTTGCCCATATATGTAAATTCAGCTAAAAATGCATTTCTTCAACTTTTTCAAAAAGTAACGTTGCAACCTATCAAAGTGGGTTAAAATTTTGCGTAGAATTCAAAAATCATAAGGAAAACCATTTTTGACCTTATCTGAGAAAATTTAGGGCGAAAATACAATTTTGGGACACATTAATTAGAATACTAATAATAGTACAGGTAGGGTTTTGCTTGCTAAGTTGGCTATCAAGCTGAAATTTGGTATATACGTCTGGTATGGTCTCCTTGAAGGTCAAAAAAAGAGGGTTTTTAGGTCCCAGCCCCCCATTGTGACCGTGACCATCGCTAAAATTATCATATTTCCTAATGCCCAACCTATATCTACCTATCGCCAGCTGAATTTTTTGGTCCTCAAAAAATCCCGCCAAATCAGGTTTCTAAAGCACTTTTTCGAGATGGGCTGTGGACTATCGCTCAAATTTTTTGTTTTTGATTTGATTTGGAAAAGTGAGTCACAGACAACAACATATCTAAATTTTAACTTCCTTGGTGCATTTGGAAGGAGTTAACCCAAGCAATAGCTTTTTGATGAAGCTTTGAGTCATGAAATTTCTTGAATCCTCCATATCTCCTCACAAAATCAGTGTAGAGAGATCAAACTTTGTATGTGAGTTTAACTGGTGACCAGAATATGAACTTTTGAATTTGGGTCAAAATGGATTCAAAATGGCAGATTATCAAAATTTGAGTAGATCTTGAGGAACCTTAAATTAATAATAATGTAATTAATATGAACTCATATGACCATTGAGGATAAGAAGTATACTATATCCCATGTGGGAAGGGAGGAAGTTGGGTTATCGACCGTAAAATGTGATTTGGTATATGAAAGTTCGAAAAAATTTTATTGCGGAATCATATGATAAAATTAACCCAAAGTAATTAACTTATCCTGATTTTAGCTTCCCGAGTGAATTTGAAAAGGAGTTGAAGTCAATAACTGCTTTTGTAGAGAAAATTGCTGCTGGAAGTTCCATGAACCTTCCATATTTCCTTATCAAATGGACCTAGAAAGATCAAACTTTGTATATAGAGTTAGCTGATGGCCATATGAGCTCTTAAAGTTGAGTTAAAATGGATCCAAAATGCCTAATTTGAAGAGCCTGGAGTAGTTATAATTTGAGAAATATGTGTTCATATGAATATTGCATTGCAAGAAATACTATTCAACTTCTTAAGTGCTTTGAAAGGGATAGGGTAGGACGTAGGAGTTTGTAGACTTGGTATTGCGTGAAGCCTGTGGACTTGAAGGGCTTAGCAATGGTTATTTGCAAATTTGAACAAACCCCAATTAAAAACTTAGCTCCGGAAATGCGGCATGGCTGCATAATTTTTTTTTTGCAAGTTACGCATACCGATTTACTGTACATTGTAGAATAAGCTTATTGAAATCAGTAATATATGTTTGCTTATTGATATATGGTGAATTAATTTTTTTTTTTTTTTTTGCTTGCAGGTAAGCAGTAAGCACTAAGTAGGAACACACTCATAACGAATTGGTACCTAGAAGGAAGGAGAAATGAATATTGAAAAAATTCATTCAGCTTATAAAATTTAATTTCAAAATATTTACGGTTTTGGCAAGAATGCTCAAGAAGACCTCTCCTCTCTCCTCTCCAAGTTGGGCCTGCAACTGAGTGAATTTAATCAAGTTCTTCAGTTATTTATTCTGTAGACCCTGAATAGTGAATACAAGTGCGCACAGTCCATTTACTAAAAAAATCTATATGGTACTTGGGTGGAAGGAACAAATGTACCTAAGAGAAAAAGATGTGTAGGCACTAAGCACTGAGTGAGGAAAGCATAGCAGATTCTCTTGTTCTTTTTACCGAGTGATATCATTGGAACATGCGGTTTTTCGATCTTATGCACAGTATGGGCTTAATTTAGGCTTTTTTGTACTCAAGAGACAAAATATGCTCGATTTTTGCAGGGATTCCTGAACTCTGAGCTTTTTGATTTTGAAACATCTATACGAAGACATTTCGAAGCAAGAATGTAATGTTTTGCGAAGCTTTGTGAGGTAAAGATCGAGTATATTTTTCTTCTTGAGTCCAGACTAATTTAATTAAGCTTACACCACCAATAAATCACCCATTTCATGCGTATTTCCTTGTTAAAATGTTTTCCTTAATTAGAAAAAAAAATTGTGTTCTGAAATTTTTTCAATCTTTAGACGACAAATTAATTTCGAAAAATGAAAAAAGTTTTAATTGCCTGAAAATTTTTTTTTTTATAATTTCGAAATTTTGACTTTATTTTGGATGGTCTAAAAATTGGGTTGAAGAGCTGAAATGTTTATAACGTCTTCTTGAAGTCATTTTTCATCTATTTACCATCCCATTCACTTCTTATAAAACATTTTTCATCTATTTACCATCCCATTCACTTCTTATAAAAAAAAAAAAAAAAAAAGCGTCTCAATCTACAATGATACCCATTATTGAATAGATTTGTCAGTTTTCTAGTCGAAGAAATTCTTTCTAACAGCAACACAGAAAAGGTCTTCTTCTTCCTTAAAAAATGCGACCTCTTCTGTAAGATCTGACCTCATCATCCCTGAGTCTCTGGTCTTAGTTGCAGCACGTGGCACGTAAAGAAAAAACATTTTGGCGTAAACATTTTTAGAATGTTCAAACATTGAAAAGAGAGTCGAAAATAGAAAAATTTACGATAAATGAAAAAAATTCAACCTAGAAATGAAAATGTTTTAAAATGAAAAGTCTCTATTAAATATTAATAATTTTTTTTCTCTTAATTTGATAAATCATAAGTCAAATTCTTGAAAATTGAAGACATTCATAAAAAAAAAACCGTTCAAAAGAATCGCTGGAACTCCAAATGAATGAATTTTTGTTACTTCAAATGATTCAGTGAATTTGGTTCTATTTCGTTACTACTCCTCTTCGGCTTACCGTCGTCAATCATTCCCCCCATACACTCTTCTTATAGATTGGTAAGAATTCCTATAGGTTTTTCCGCTCATAAATAAACCTACGAGCCTAAAAAAAAGCGGACGAAAAAAAAAGTTCGCGTGATTAAAATTTACCGTTCTACGAAATACGACTCCCTGGATACTCGACTTTATCGCATAGCGGGTTTACCTTTCCCCAAACGCGGTCTCGTAAATAGGATAACGCTGTCCCGGTTGATGTCTCGGTTGACTTTTTGATACGTGTCAAATCATCATCTTCAGACACGTTATAAAAGGCGAAAGCGTCGAAGATGGAGACCCAAGAACAATGGTGACAAAAATGGAAGATTATAATTACGTCAGCGCAGACGAGCACAAAGTAAAAATGTAGGATGTTTGACGTCAAAAAGGAAGTGAGGTTGAGAATGGTGGACGCTTAGTAAATGCGAGTGAATGTATACGCCGAGGAAAAAATACGTGAAAAACTTTTTTGTCGAGGTTATTTTTGTTTTTATTTTGTTTTAGTTTCAGCTTTTTTTGATACTTTTATGTGACATTATGCGACAAAGAAAATTTACGTTGAACTAAATTTCATTTAGCGGTTACTTTGATCGTGGCTTCTGTTCAGTTGAAGAGAAAGTTTTTTTTATTTTTGCTCCGGAATTTCTTTACAGAGAGTTAAATAATTTTAATCAAATGCAGTTACGAAAGATGCCACCGAAAGTGTGATCGGTAATTGAACAATTTTATTTTTATTTTTTTAAAGAGTACGTACTCTTGTGAAAGCTTGAGAGGAAGGGAAAAAGAGAAGTGAAGGGATATGGAAAAGGACGTAATTTTATTGGTCTGTGAAAATATTTGCTATAAGCTCGTGGCTACATATTGTATATTCGTATGTTTAGAGAAGATACGAGAGCGGTAATTATTAAAAGTTGTATAATAATTTTCGTTGAATTACGATGAAAATTAACGAGTTATACAAAAAGCCAAACCATCCCGATTGTAATGCTCGTATAGAAATTTTTCGCAATTATATTATTCTGTAGACGCGATGTATGCAATAATCTCACGATGAGGGGCTCTATCAGAATTACTTAACGGTATCGTCACCTTCATTTGGAGTTCTCGCTGAGAATGCGGTTTTTTCGAGTTTCAAAGAGAGGCGGGCCATCGTCGACGAGTTACGTAATTAAATGATATAACCGAGCAGGGTGGAGACGATTCGGAAGAACTCGAGCGAATTTTGATGACGCTAGGAAAGGGGGAAATTATTTTGACTTTATCGAGGGTAATTTATTTCCCGAGGGTATATCAACGTGGACGGGGTGACGGTGAAATTTTTCGCGTTCACCCGCTAAATATATAGGGGTGGTCGCGAAAAGGTTAACGTGTTATCAACGATTGCGTTTTCAAAAGCTTAATGATTCTTTGTTACTCGGTAATTCGCGAAAAAGCGAAGTTTTGATACCTCCGACGTTCCGACCGTTGTGCTATCGCCTCAATTTTATAGCCAGCCGTTTAGTATCGATTGAGTTATTATGTGTACGTTGCCTTCGTTTGGTTTTTTAAATTGTCCGGCGCAGCTTTGCAGGTAGTTGGAGGATGTCGGAGTGATGCATGTGATTTTGTTTTACTTTGATTTTTTTTTATGTACTGAACCCAACTAAGTTTTTATAAACGTACTTATAACGTGAAATTAGGTGAATCGAAAATGGCCCACCTTGGAGTCCTAAAAGTTATCAAAGGACTAAACATCATTCAATCATTTGATATCTCGAGGTTTCGCTCTATCTCTCCCCTCTCCCCTTCAAAATCTTGATACTCAGATATAACTGCAATTTAAAAATCGAAGTCGTAGGTTCTAAACGATTCGAAACGATTTAAAAATTTTATCTCGTAAAATTTCTATGCTCAGCCTAATTACTGAATACTTGGGTGTTTATGTGTGATGAAAAAATTCGATATGTTAAAAAAGTTTTTTTTTTTTTTTTTTTTTAGTAGAGCTTTTAAATTTCCTATAAAATTTTGAGACCATCACACAAGTATTTTGAAGTTAAATTTACCCCTATCTTGAATTTTTTGCGATTTTGGTGTGAACTGTAAACCTCTGAATTTATCGACTATTCCGAAAATTTGCTTGCGAACTGTGTTTTCTAATAATTTTCCAACTTTCTAAACCACACCATGGCAAATTTTGAAAAAAATGATTTTTGATGCATCATAAAATCGAAAAAAAAACAGAAAAATTTGGTTCCTGTTTTTTTTTTTTTTTTGGACAAAGTGAGTAGACAGTTTGTAATAGCTATTTGATTTAAATCTTATCTATTTACTAGAAAGCTTTGTCTACCGACCATAAAGCATAAATAGTAGTTGATAAAATGGAGATCTACGAAGAATTGTAAATATGAAGTCAAAGAAACGATTTCCAAGGTTACCTGTAAAACGTATGAAAAAATGGCAGATTTTTTCATAATTTGTTGCATTTTTTTCATAATTTCTTCCTTCTTACCCCTTCTACTGTCACCAGTTATCTGTTAGTAATACGTACTGTATTTCATATTCTACTTTTCAAATGCCTTAGATGATGAAATAAACATTTCTAGAATTTTTGGTGTTCATTATCCAAATGATATAAAAATAAATTCCATTGTCTCCTTGCTTCTTCAGAAAGTACTGTAGGCAAACCACCATACATCAGTGTCACGTGAGTATATGGATATGTGTTATAAAGGGGCACAACGAGATGGAACACCCTGTATATGAGTTATTTTAAACTTGATTTTTTTTCTATATTTTTTTTTAAATGTTTGATTTTATTCATACATATAATTACATGTATATTTTTTTTCGTAGAATTCATCCTTGAAAACGTTTTTATTTTCTTTAATGAAAAAAAAATTCATCTTAAAAATTAGCTCAGGGATAAAAGAGTTTCTTTGCTCTCCAAATGATCACTTAAGTAGTTTCACTCTGATTAAGTAATATTGTCATGTGCTGTGCTTGAAAAGGCTTCAATCTTGAAAATGTCTTAATTTTTCTTTAAAATCCTATAAATTTGAGTTTTTGGCCACTTGAAATTATTTTGCTTTTGGTACTCATTTTCACATTTTCGAAGGCCAGAAAATAATTTAGATGTGAATTCTTTCGAAGTATACTGGTATAAATTTTTTTTTTCAATTTACACTTATATTTATGCAGAATGTAAATTTTTATACATTCCGGAAAAATAGTTTAAATTTAATTATTTATCGTCGTTGTAGAAATATATGTACTCGTAACCAGTTTTAAGAAGTTATTTTAAAGATTATGCATTGGGTTCTCAAAGTAACATATATGTTATTTTGAATGCATTATGAATGTTATATCATAATATTGGGTAAATAATGTTTTAGGAACCCCTGAAAGGCGAAAATCTCGCCGAAGGTGCTGATTTACCTTCTTAACATTTGAAATTTATCATGTTCGTGTATCTTCCGTATTTTGAATATTTTTATAAAACGCATGAAAATATTTATGGGAGGGTTTTTTCGTATAAATTGAAGAAATCTCCACTCTCTCGTTGACCTCGTTGGAGATGATAAACCTATAATAGCCAAGCTTTTCCTCTTCACACAGTCTCACCTCTACTCCCAAATCTAACTTGACTCTTCCATGCCTCTAGCTTTTGTAGCAGTACATGACAAAAAAAAATCATAATTGGATTTTTCGACAGTGTGTGAGGAATTGATTGTTATCTATGAAGGCTAAAAATGTTACAAATTACCTAAAACTTCAATTTTTAAAATTTTTTGAAAATAGGTAAAAAATATAAAAATTTAAATCCTTCGCAGCACGTGTTGATATATTTTTATTGGAATTGAATTTTTGAAAGTGGATACTGTGGCTTACATAGGGTGGGGTGTGAATGAGTGAAAATTTCGTAGGTGGCAAATTTTGATTTAAAATTCATCATGAAATAAGAAACTTGAGCTGAAGTTAGTGTATAAAAAAGCATAGTTATAAAATTAAATTTTGCATATAGAATTTTAAAAAATCTTGAATAAAACTGAATGTGATACGATTTCTGCAGGGCTTGTGTAAATTTGCCATTACATGTGCATTATGAATATTATATTGGTAGTTATACATATTATGTTTATTTTCTGAGTGAGCGCTATAAATAGGGGAGGCAAGGGCAGATAGCGAAGAAAAGTAAAAAAAAAAAATAGAGGGCGTGATGTACGTAAATTTCTGATTGGCGAAAAATTTCTTTCACTTCACTGGGTGACACGCTATTCGTCGTGAGTGAAAAAACTTCATCTCTCGATGAGATACCTATTATATTCTGGAGCAATTATGATTTCATAAATGGTTGCTATAAATTTAGGGCCAATTTTGCGAGCTCTCCGCCATCGACAGAGTACACCGAATGGAAAAATTTACAATAATTATCGATACCCATGCCATCTCGAATAAATCCCGAACGTACCAATAAGTCAATATAACTAGAATGATAAACGGAAACGAATCTATTTCACCCGTACGTAAAATTAAAACCTACGAAATATCAGTCCCGGACGTATACGCGACGATTCGATGGCGCAGAGCGAGTATCCATTTCAATTTTTCAAATCTACCGAATGCTGGTTTAAACAACCAATACGAGAGGGGATGGTTTATGTATAAATTTGTAACGCAACCGATATTTAGTTACCCGTAGCATCGAGGTATTCCATTTACCGGGCTGACAAATTATACGCGTCGGTGGCGCGAAATAACGACCGAAATTAGTAACTCGATAACGTCCGGACAGCGCGCGGTTGTTGGCTGATGCGAAAATAACGAGGACGCATCGGCGACCGTAATCGGTTGATTAGGCGCGTGAAAAATACGCTTAGCGCGTGTTACCGTGTAACGCGACGATTTGGCTATACGAGCGGGTATTCTTTCGGTTAATCGGTGGTCTTCTGGTGGCATTTTCGTTGTGGTAAATTTCATAGGAACGATGGGGCTTGGAGGAGAAAAAATTAAATCCGCTTTATAAAGTGGCCTTTCGTAAAATTGGATACCTACTCGACCGTTCTGGATGGTTAAAGCGAAGGAAAAAAATTCTTTTAGCTTTAAAATATATTTCACCGAGCTTAAAGCTACTAAATCCACTGCCGAATACTTTCAATGGTTCGCAAATCCGGTCCGAAGGAAAAACGATCGGTTTTGTTGTGGTAGTGCGGTGGTGTCGATATTAAGGAATTTTTTTTTGCTCGCTGTAGCTTTGACGGATACGCTATAAATCATGTTTTGACGGGGATTATCCGAGCACACGATCGGTGAAATTTTCACCTTTCGATGATATTAGCCGAGTATCATACCGAAAGTACGAAACGCCCGTAAATCGGTGTTTAAGTTGAAGGAAAAGAAGACAAAAGTAGCTCGAACGAAGATGGACCCGCGGACGAAGGACGAACGACCTTCTCCTTTATTTTTCAATCCTTTAAAAATCGAAGCCCCAAAGTAATTCTGATTTGGCGTGCGTGACATATTAGTTTATTTGGACGGCGTGTTCGCGTCTCGTTTATACAGGCTTAACCCTCATCTTGACCGTAATGCTTTGTAGGGCTAAATCTCGTTTATCTTTCGGCTGACAATGAATTTCTTTTCCTTTTTTTTCATTCTTTTGATACACTGTGTACGTATTTTGAAACGAGCCGAAGGGCGATTTTTAGATTTAAAGCGAATTTCGTCGATGTTATGAGAATATAAGGTTCGAAAGGGTTACCAAAATATATTCGAACGGATGATCGCTAATGTAGGTCTATGTCAGCGTATTCTTTCGATTTTCGGGTCTACAGTTTAATCATAGTGAAAGACCAGGATGTGGTTCGACGGTATTTGCGGTTTGCCGGTGGTATCGAAGTGGGGTCGTGAAATTTCGTTACTATAATTACCCCGGCTTTGAAGAGCTTTCTCTCTTTTTTCGCGCACGAGTAAAAGAGATGAATTATCTGAAGGCGATTTTAAACCATTGCAACTCTTAAAAGTTGATTGGCAAAGCCGCTCGGATATCACTCAATTCATACCATTTCCGAGATATAATGGGGTATCGACGAATGAATACGGATTAAGCCAGATGTATCGAATTACGATACTCGACGAATAGGTTTTTAAGTATAAAAGGGGGAAATACTGGCAACTGGTCGGTAATGGGGACAACGTTTAAGAACTTGCTTACAGAATGGCTGCATTTTCACCCCCTGGAGTAATTTTTAAACAAGAATCAACGTCCGTGACGAGCGAACAGTCGTTGTCTAAGCCAGATTTTCTCTCCGCAGATATTCATTTAGAGTGAAGTATATGTCAAGGTTTTAGAAATGGGAATTAGTGACCAAAATCACTTATTCAAGAAATTAGAGAGTAATGTTGGCATTTTTTTTTTTTATTATTATTATTTAGAATAAATGATAAATGGATGATTTATTGATCATGTGTGTTGTATGAGCTCAGTGTAGGCTGTTTCGGACTGAATAAGGAAAATATGCTCAATTCCTCGATTTTTGTTTTACAAGGGTTCCCTAAGTTTGAGCTTTTTGATGCTAAAATACGCATTATTACGAACAGGGCGAAACTAAGGGGTATTGGGGGTCAACCCCCCCCCATATATTTGAGTATTTTTGTCGGCAATTTCAACATCTAAGCTCCGAAAAATAAGATAAAAATAAAGAAAACTGATTAAGATATTCGGAGTTTCGGATTTATTAAGTAGAAAACATCTCATTTCTTCTAAATGACTTGTCCATTCGGAGTAGCTGACATCTGGCGAGGAATGTCGGAACTGTTGAAAATAAGATAACATTTAAAAAAATACATTGGCTCTTATGGGAGTATTTTCATTTTTTACGTTTAACGCAAAAACAAAGGGATTTTTTGAAATTTTAGTTACGTAATTATTTATATAGAATTTTATGCTTTTTTCAACAATGTATTTTTGACCGCTGTAACGTTTATATTTGCAAAAATATTATAAAATCATAATTTACATTTGAACAAAGAAAAAATGATTCTTCAACACGAAATTCGAAATTAAGTTCAACATCGTGACATTTATGTAAATATTACTGCTGAGAATAATCAAGTTATCAAGAAAAACTGCTTTTAAAATGTAAACAGTTGATTTTTATCAAAAGCGCAGTTTTTTAAAATTGAATATTTTTGCAAATATAAACGCTACAGCTATCAAAAATACATTGTTGGAAAGAGCATAAAATTCTCTATAAATAATTACATAACTGAAATTTGAAAAAATCCTTTTATTGTATTTTTTTGAATGTTATCTTATTTTCAATTTTAGACAAGTTATTTCGTGATAACTGCAGCGCACTCTATACATTTGTGGACAGGTCAATTTTTCCAAACTCAGCTTCCTAAAATATCGTTCGATTCCTTCTTCATTATCAGGTCGTTGAGAGCATAGGAGGATAAGAATGGTGAATCTGGCCCGGAGCCCAATTTCGATGAAACTTGGGTAATAGGTAGATAGGTAACCTATAGAAATTTCCATTGCCAAAGTTTCAGACCCCTGTCCTTCTCGTTTTTGAGAATTTAATTTTTAATTGAAAATCCAATTCGAATTTTTCTTTTACGCAATATGTAGTTGACTGATTTCATTGAAAATTTAGTATGTTGTACTGTTTCATAGGGGTTCTTTTGGAAAAAATCAGCAACCCCCAAAATCATTTTACCCCCACTAAAAACCGTTTTTCAACATTATCTAATTTTTTCTACCTTGATAACGCTTGGGTACAATTATGAAATCGATATTTTTAGATGTCCTCTTGACCCTCGAACTACGTGGAATTTTTTCAGATTTTTCATCCTTGTACGCCATGTTGAAAAATGGCTAAAACTGATAATGATTCCAAAAAATATCATTAAATGTGAGAAAATCAACTTTATAGGCCTACTGGTAGCTTTTGAAAACAAGAACTGCTCACTTTTCATCTTTCAAATTGAGCTACATATCTATTCGATTGTCATTATAATGAATCTTTTAAAAAAATCGATATAATCGTTAATTTGTAATAGGATAAATAGGTATTATTACTCTCGCTTTATTGTTTTTTCCATTGCACACGAGTAGCTACTCAGTAAATTGCCGATTTTCAGTGATGTAATATAAAAAACTGAGTCGGCAAAAACTATCATTTGAACGCTACTGAATCGACAAAATCAAGGGTATTCCACCCCCCCCCCTCAATATATCACCCTAGTTTCGCCTCTGATTACGAAGTCATTCTAAAGCATTGTAATGTTTTGAGAAGTTTATGAAGTGAAAATCCATCATATTTTCTCTGTCGATACCAAATTTGCAAAAACCCAAAATTCGGCTTACTCTAATAATGTTTTGACTTTAAAAGAAAAATATACTGTATTATTCCCTCATAACGCTTCCCAGTAAAATATCACACTATTGCTTCCAAATAACATCGTATGGATGTTTTAGCATAAAAAAGCTGAAACCTTAGAACCGCTTTGAAACATAAAATTGACCAAATTTTGCCTCTTGAGTACAAAAAAGCCTAAATTGAGCTCGTATTGTGCACAAGACAAATGAATTATCTGTTTGCCTTTCATATTTAAATATGATCAAAATTGTTGAGTCGAAGCGGCAAATGGGCTCAAGCAATGTTACCAACATCGAAGATATTTAATATTACGATGGAATGAAAAAAAAGTACTTCTATTTTCATGAAATTTTATTGTGTTATTCATTTTGAATTGCAATAGTCCTGACCAAATGTAGGGGAAGCTAAGGATTCTCAGACTTGTACGATTTTTTCAAAATCTCATCTACTTTTTTTTTGATGTTGATATCATTTCTTTTGCTGTTTGTTACTATGACTTTCAGTTATTGAAAAGTATACTAATCATATCCAGTATTGTATGAGACTCGTTAGTTTTAAAATATTGTAGCAAAAATCGCATTTTAATCGAAACAATTTTTTTCAAATAATGATGTCGAATCCAAACGAAAATGGCATAGTTGGATTTAGCATCTCAAATCGCATATTCCAAGTGCTAATTCGTGTTCCTCAATCCTTAGATTCTTTTTGGGAAGTCAAATTATCAAAAACCTTGATTATTTGGAAATCACGGGACTCCTAGCCCCCTCAAATGTTTTTTGGATCTTTTGGAGCTGGAAATTTGGTCAGGATCATTTTAACTCAAAGTATAGATTAACCGGATTAATCTATGCTCAAAGTGAAAAGCTATTAAAATTTAATGAAAATGGAAGGAGCTTTTTTTCACTTCATCCTTCGACACATATTAAGAGTAAAAACTTGATGATACATAATGCACCCTTCTTTTATTCTCGTTTCGCCTTCAAGAACCACAAACTTCGTAAGGGAATATTTTCATCGCTTAAACTCACCAAGACTTTATCACCAATACTCAACACCTCAGCGCTTTCTCACGCTCGAAAAAATAGCGAACTTTTCCTCGCTTCCAAATAAGTTGAGAATTTGCAGAAAAGAAAAAATACCACCATGAGAAGTATCTTTAAAAAAAATCAAAATTAATAAATCAAGTTCCTAGTGGTAGGAAAAAAGTTGTAAACGATGTCAATAACTTATTTCCGCTTTATTTTGTTTTCACCCGTCCCGCCACGCCAAGCGTAGTACTGATAAGCGGTGGTTGTTGGAAATTCGAAAGTAATAAATTAAGCGGTTTTGAAAAACGAGGTAAAAAAATTTTTCCCGTTGTGTGGCGCGGCTCCGTGTATGGCTTTATTTGCTTTGCCGAAAACGAATAAAACCTTGTTAAATTATGCGTGTTATTCTATTTTCTTTGCCGTGTGTTTAAACGTGTAAAAGTGGTATGCTATGTTAGGTAATAGTATCGCGTATAGCCAACTTTGTATGTATGAATTTGTTATAGTACGTCAACGTACTATCTTTACGTGACTGTAGTTTAGAGAGAGAAATTTCCATATTGTGCACAAATGTGAGGAAAACCGATTCTATTTTACATTATGTAATTTAATTGGGGCGTAAGGAATTATCCTTTTTGATTTTTTTTTTTTTATAAGTATTGTTCTTAGAAATGAAGGATTTATGGAGATATTTGCATATTGTATTGAAATAAAGGAGGTAGATTTTTGTCTTCAGAGTCCTGAAGAGCTGAAACGAGATTCACACCATGTACGCTATCTATGATTAACGTTTTTATCATAATTATTATTTTCAAAATGATATTTAAAATATTTTTATTTCACTAATAATTTTTCTCATGTTAAAAAAATCAATCAATATTAATTATTTTTTTTCAATTAAGTAATTCTTTTTTTTATCTAATAGCTACTGATACGATTTTTTTTTCAAGAAAATAGAAAAAAGTTTGGATGCCTGAAATTAAAAAAAAAAAATCGACTAAAATTTTGAATTGGGTGGTATTCGGATGGTAAGAGTATGGTGAAAATACTATGATGGATTACGCAGCTTGAATAGAGGATACAATCCTCTATGATCAAGTAGCTTTGTGATACGATCACGTAAAGTTCACCCAAACTCTGCGTAGGTTCTTTGGCTTGAGTTGGAACTTTCGTTGATGTAGAAAACACAACAGTAAGAATGAAAGGACACTTCAAAACAACGTGTATTATTCAACACTTTACAGATTGATGACAGAAATCTCATATACAAATTAGAACGAGATACGATGTGATACTATACGCGATGTACGACTACGACTACAACTGAATGCGGACTGACTTAAGTACGACGCGATGTGTACGATAACTCTACGGTAACTATACTCTTACTTTGCCAACGCGACGACTAGAATAGACTAACATAACGTACGTATATTTCGTATCGCAGTACTGTGCGAAACTTATCGCATCCTAACGCAGTGTTGCCGCTGGTGAGAGACCCGGCGTGGAACCTCCCGGTTCAATTTTCATGATATTTTTGTCACAGAAATAAACTCAAAAATCATTTTTTAACAAATTTACGTCCATTTTGTGGGGCAAAAATTTTTCACGTTTTTTTGAAGTCATTTGTCCACTATTTTTCTTTGTGTCTAATGCTTTAAAAAAAAAAATCAAAATTTGTCCAGTATCCAATTTATACATTTTACATGGCTCGTATTTATTGAATAAAAAAATAATGCCACATGCTTTGTGTGAAATAGAAAATATAATATTTTTGCAATAATTTTTTTTCGTCCTAGAAGCTCATCTTGGTGTAATATTAGTGAAAACAACCCTGTCGGGAAGTTCAGTGCTCCCCGCCATCGCAAAGGAAAGGAGCGACGATCAAAATCTTTTCTTATTTTTTGGCGGTGAGAACAAAGCTCTGAAAAATGGGTTTTCAAGTTGTTGAAATTTTTTTCTAATCATTTTCAGTATCTAGATACTCGTAATATGCTTTAACTAAGTGTGATGATTAAGTTGGATTTTTCTTTTTTAGTGATAAATTGTTCGTGTGAACAAATCATTATCATAATTTATGGTGAGATAGATATTCAATCAGATGAAAATTTGAAAAAATTAAAACTTTGAAATCTCGCGTTATCTATAAGTACGTGCGTTGATGCACAGAATAAGCATAAGAAAAGATTACTTTCTTGATGCTTTCGGAAGTTTTGAATTTTCATCTGAGTTTTCAACTTAAAAACGATAGCTATTACAGCTTATCTGATTTGGTAAGGAGTAGGGGAAGGGTGAGGTTTATAAATTTTTGCGTTTCGGGCCATTTGTAATCATCTGGTAAATGTCCAACTTTTTGGTATTTATATATAAATTATATGTATATTTTTTCTTTCTTGAAATTGGCTCGAAATTTGGTGAGGAGCTCTTCTTAAGAATGCAAAAAAGCACTTTTTTATTTTTTCTATAGAATTCAAAATGGCGGATTGCTCAAATTTTGAGAAGGGCTGGAGAAGGGGCAAATAGCTTAAATTTTTTGTTTTTCATCTCATGTGAAAGAGATAATGACAGATACTACATATCCAGATTTCAGCTTCGTAAGTGCATTTGGAGAGAGGTTAGAGCAAAAAAGGGCTTTTTGAAGAAGTTTTGATTCATAAAGTTTCTTGAATCTTGCATATCTTCTCCAAATCATCCTAGAAAGGCCAAACTTTGTGTGTAGGTTTAGTTAGTGATCAAAATATGACCTCTTGGATTCGCTTCAAAATGGATACAAAACAGCAAATTATCAAAATTTGAGTTGAGCTTGAGGAGCCTCGGATTAGTAAAAATGTAATTAATATGAACTCATATAATTATTGGGAATGAAAAGTATACAGTTTCCAAATCATTTTCCAACTTTATAGACCACACCATTCCAAATTTTGAAAAAAAGTGACTTTTAATGCATCATAAAACCGAAGAAAATGGAAAAATTTGGTTCCTTTTTTTTTTTTTTTTTTTTTTGTCAAGTTTTCTGAATTTACTTCTTTTTATAAGAATAGAGTGGACAGTTTGTGATGGCTACTTAATTTAAATCTCATCCATTTACTGGAGGGCTCTGTCCACTGGCCCATTCTTGACCCTACTTTAGTGCAATTTTCGGTCATCTCAGCTTGCCTCTTCGTGTTTGGCTCCCTCGCCCTCCCCAACAACCCTTTTCCAGTTTATATTGAAATTTAATGTTGCATTCAGAGTAAAATTATGTCGTGCAATAAAAAGAAGGAATATTTTTTAAAATTTGATGGTTTTGCTAGAGTTCATTTTTATGGAGTTGAGTATTTTTACGAATAGCCTATAATCATGTTAAACTTTGTCAGTGGTTAGCAACGTTATTTACGAACTCCGAAAAGCCCCAGTCAAGACCTTAGTTTCAGTAATGCTGCATGGTGCATGGCTGCTTAGTTTTTTTTTTTTTTTTTTTGTTAAATTTTCAACTAATCTAAAATATCAGAGTGCAAGAATTATATTCAATTATAAATTGACTTTTTTATAAGATTAATTTTTTTCATGTTTGTATAAAATATGTTTTCTTATTTATCAATTTAATCTATGTTTAGTAATTCATTTTTTTGTATGCTTTGGACTTTAGGACGTTATATTTTCGTCTGTTTATTTAGTGATATTTGAATTTTTTTGTGGTGACATTGTTGAATTATGTGTACAGTTGTACACTCAGTGAGAAAAAAATCTCGAAAATGATGTAAAGAGTCAAGTTCCAAAAACGATTGTATTTACTCCCTTTTATATAAGGACCATTATCTCAACGTATTTGCTTGCGCTGTAAATAGATATTTATATGCTTGAGTACGCGCGTGTTGAATAGGTTGCGTAAAATTTTCATTTAGGTAAAGGACTCGAGTGGAAAAATCAGGTTTCAGGTATCTCAAGGTTGCCGTCAGAATGACTCTGCAGTA
>VFXL01000319.1:43814-81247 GCA_009761765.1 Phenacoccus solenopsis | reverse complement strand
TTTTATAATTACTATTAAACCAAAATATCCAGAAAATATCTACAAAAATTCGACAAACATTAAATTTAGATTTTAGTCAATAATACCAATATAAAAAATCGCAAATTTATCAAGAACAAATATATAGTGAGAAGATTCATATTATTTGTCATTATCATATATGATGAATATCATATGTTCATGTACAGATAGCGGATAAATATGCTTTAAAAATGGGGAAAATATGCACATATATATAATTATATGCATTGAAAAATACCCAAAATATGCTCTACAAAGCTGAAATATGCCTCCAAAAAAGTGACTCAATATGGATAACGTTTTAAAGTACTCAGTGAGGTGAATCTCATTGTAACAATAAAATTTTAATAAAAAGATCGTAGAAAAACTTTATTATCCTAAATTTAATTTTTTATAAAAAAAATTTATTGATAAAAATTCTTAAAAAACGAAATTATGCTTTTATAGGCCAAAATGAAAATATGCAAAATATACGCTAACATATATAGCTCATTTTGCTCAGAACGACTTGAAATATAAAAGTAACTTGAATATACCGCTTTGTACTCAACACAGATAAGTATACTACTTCATATTTATATTCACTACCTATTCATATATAATCAAATACAAGAATTTTCATATTTTCTATCGATGAAAAAATGTGTTTGATATGTTCACAACATCGTGAAAAAATTTACAGAAATTTTAACGATTATTAATGATAAATTTTCACTCCTGATGCTATCTGCAGTGTGTGCTTCTCGGGTAGGTATATTTATTTTAATAGCAATTTCAATACATTGATTGCCCCAGTGCACTAATTATTTTGGGTATAGCATACGTAGGTTGTGTTTTGATTTTAATCGTAGTAAAATTTGAATTCTTAGAAAATAATTATTCTAAATTGCATTTTTACTACATAACTGTTGAATTTTTTATCAGTATAGAAAATATTTCATCTATAAAGCATGCCTATCTATATCATAAACACACCACGGTTGAATTTTATATCAATACAGAAAATTCTTAATCCATATTAGACTTGTTTAGGTCTCATAGTTTCATCATGAGTGACTAGTATTGATCTTATTTTTACATAGGTAATTATTTAATAAAGCTAACGAATTGTGCACATCAGAAAATTTTCTATTATAACTTATAAGTATCGTTGAGCTGTTAATATAAATGAGAAGAATTCATAAAATGAAAGTTTATCTTCTCGTCAATATTGTCCCTAGAAGATTTCTACCCTTTGAGAAAATCTGATGTAAGCTCTATAAACATCTTCTTCTAGAGCTTTTGCTTATATGAAAAAAATTCGTGTTAACAAAATAAAAATGATGTTCGCCATCACCAGCATGTTTTTCATTCGCATTCAGTTGTGATCATTTCATAGAGAATTTTACTATAGTAACCAAACCTACACTGATGGTTTGAACGCACTTTACATTTGATTCTACATTGTATAGGTTGGCAACAATGAATGGAATAAGCATCGCTGTGTTGCCAGCAGTTACCAACAGTGGAGCTTCGTTCCAAATGCCTTATGTTTACAAAAATATATTGTTTTTCACTATGTGATCCTTTCAAATGCAGCTTCTAGAAAGGAATAAAATAATATGTAGTAAATCGTTGAAAAATATTCTTCCTAGAATCATATGTTCACTTTTTTCGATTTTAGTTTTTAAAACGAAATAAATAATTCAACATTTAATAAGTTATTTTTGGCGGTCAGACATCACAAAGTATGCAAAATTGAAATCGTGTTTATCAGTTTTGCAACAAAAAATCAAAATAAAAAAGGGGCAATGTAATTTTGTACCTTCGACGAATCAGTGAAAGAAAGGTTAAACTGTTATCTTTTAGTAGTTAAACCCTTTTTTTGCTGATCCCTCGAATGATTCTAAAAAAAAAAACATGTCCTGTTGGAGGAAGAGAATTTGATAAAATTTTATCAAGATGATTACTGAAAATTTTAATCGCTCTAATAATTCACTAAAGAAGCATGTTTTTTTTCACGTAAAAAAGTTTTTAAATCAGCCTCCTACAACATTAGTAATATTTTATTCAAGAAACGTAATAATCATTTCTTTAATACCTCTGAAAAACGCCTTTCCTCTGATGACTATCCATGCACCACCACAAAGCGCGAAGTCTAGTAGACTTGGCATAGTTATCTTTTACAGAGCAGTGAAAATGAATTGGAAAAATTATACGTTTTTTCTACTTTCAGCAAGTAATAAATTGCTAATTTTAAAGAGGTATTAATCATTTCTGAATAAATTGTTAATACCCACTACATGTTTTTTTCATTAATCCTCAATTTTGGCTTAATTTCGTGCTTTTTTGATGCTTTGTAAATAAAAGGGGAAGGGCTGTGAAGATTTTTTTTTATGTTTTTGAGCGTGGTGCCCAAAACAGTGGAAAGAGGACAGCGTTATATGCTCGTCTGAACATGCCGTATAATTGCTTGCACTTGAAAGTTTGTCACATATAATTAAATACTTTCAAAAGTTCACTGAAAACAACATGCAAATATATATCTTCACTCTTCACCTTTATTAAAAAAACGCAATTAATTTTTCTTTCAATTTACTGTTTACCTCCTTACTTACCTACCAAAATCCACATTTAACACTAATTTTCAAGTTTTATGCAATCTGTTTCTTTGACTTTTGCACATGAGTAGTGAAATAGCAGAAGCCAGAACTTCATATCTTAAAAGAAATCGAGAAATGACTCTTTCATGTATTCTCATTCATATTCAACTTGTTTTCTCATGGCTAACATCAAAAAATATTGAAAAAATTTTCGCCATAAAATGTGGTATGAAAACTGGCTTCAATTCCAAAACTTCTTATCCGTACCGATTCTTCAGTTATAAAACTCTGTATATGCAATACCCTATATCGTTATTACTGTTTATCCGTTGCTTGCCTGCCAAAAACACTAAATTTTGTTAATAACTCATTCCTTATGATCATGAATAAGGAAAAATATTTTGTGCTGAAATAAGATGATTTACTCACGATGGATGGAGGGAGGGAGGGAGGTAGGAGGCGTCATAAAATTTGGCTTTGAAATATATTTTAGTTCATTTGTTACGTTTCACTGTTTGAGCAGATACAGAGTTCTGGAAGTGTAGTACTCATCTCAACCTTCTTTTGAAGGAGAAAAAAATCTTCATGAAATACGAATAAGTGAAATTTGAAATTCGATAAAAATTAATGAAATAGTTCTTATCAAGGGTATTGTGGTGAACCCATAGGTATACGCCCGTGGGTTCACTGTTCAGTTTCCTTTGATAAAAATGTCCATGATCTCATCTGTATTTTTCACCCAACTCCTCATAATTCAAGATCAGATCAAATTATCTTGAAGTGATGGTCTTTGATTTCAAAACCGAAATGATACACATCTTATCCATCTACGGATCAGATATCCAATAAGAACTCAATGATCACGTCTTTGCTTGTAATAGAAAAATATTACAAATCGAGTAGGGCGTTTACCGACTCGACCTCATGAGTAGGGGCGACCAATATATTCATTTCAATATCTTTCTAGTGTTCCGATTACAAAAATAATAAATTTAATAAAATAATTTTTAATGTTTTCAGTCTTTAGATGAGACAATATAACTTTGAAATGTAAAATATTTTCAATTGCTCGAAGATTCGTTTTTTGAAAATTAATAAATTTTTTTTGAACTTTTGATTTCATTTTGAGGGGTCTAAAAACTGGGGCGGCTAAAATTTTCATGTCTTTTTAAGGTCATTTAGCAACTACTGAGAGCCCACCATTTCACTTTTTAAAAAAAAAAAAAAATCTCAATTATCAAGCCCACCCTAATACCATAAGTCGGTGAGCCTTATAGAGTATTTATAATGACTGGTCTAGGTTTTAACTGGTCATACGTCACGCCTGTAACAACCAATCAGCAAGTCGGAATGTGGTAAATTTACCTCGACTAACTCGTAAATAATAACACAAATCAGCTGATAATTCAAATCACAAATGAATTTTAGTCGTTCACTGAAAACTGAACGATATTATTTAGGAAGGTAGAAATGAAACTACCTACATTTTATCACATTCCAGCGTTATGATTGGTCATTACGCACGTAACATATGACCAATTAGAACATAGACCAGTCATTATAAATACTCTATAGCAATCATTCAACATCTCAAATTACTTTTGACAAATTTGAAATATTCATAGCGTACATCAGTCACTACTCGCTAAATAAGAGTATCCACTTTTTTGAAATATAAATTCGAAAAATGTTTTCAAATTCACTTGTAATACAAGCGACCTCCCGTTTCTGGAGCTAAGAAAAAACTAAGAACCATTTACTATTCGGTAAATAGAAGTTACGATCATTTCATTTCTCCAGTATAATTTTTCAGCTTACAATTTTTAAATTTTAATTATTATAGGTATGTTCAAAGTTGAAAAATCTGCAATTGAAAAATTAGGAAAAGAAATAATGATAATAATGATGATAATAATAATAATAATATAAGCGAAAAGTAAGTCCTTCCTTATTCAAGATGAAAAAGAAAAAAAAAAACATAATGTAATAACAGTAATGAGTGGAGCAGAAAGTAATTAATTTTTGAGAAAGCGCATTTGTACTTGAACAGAAATTCAACTATTTATCAGAGGAACATTGAAAATTCTTAAAAATGTATTTGTATACAAAATAAATGAGTGATAAATAAGAGAGTTCATGCTAAAGTTTCCTTTCCTGATAGCTTGTAAGTTTTTTTGAGTGAACAAAGGCCGCCTATACGCCACGTATTCTGTTAAAAGTGAAGAGCCTCAGTTTTTCTTTTGATTCCTGACTAAAACCTACAGCGACCTCTACCTGAACCTGTTATCATAGAAACAATAATTCATAAGAACAATAATAATGGCCAAACACATGTTTAACATGCAACATATCAATGATACACGCATGAAGAAATTTACAGAGCCCCACGAAGAAAGTGAGGGCTCAGAAAAAAGAAAAATATAAATATTGTATAAACAAAATTCAATTAATTTATCAACTTTCATTTATTAAGAAACTAGGGTGTTGGGTCCTTGGCCCATTCGCGGCCCAACCGTCCTTTTTGCTTGTAAGTCATTAAACTGAGTAAAAAGCTACGAAAACTTGATTTTTCAGATCCCAAATATCATATCCATTTTTTCTTGTTTAGCAATGTGTGGGTACTGGATATGGATACGTTACGGTTACTGAGTAAAAAACTACAAAAGTTTGATTTCTTAGGTCCTCAATATTGAAATCCCAATTTTTCTCCTCGATGACATGTCTACGGGTGAAATGAAACATCAAATTTTCTTAATATATAACATATAACTTAAACATATTCATATCTTTTCACCGAGCTTCAACAAGTATTCGAAAAAAACCTGGATGATAACTAAGTTTGCTACCCAGGTTATCTTGAACCGCCTGCTTCATACTGAAAGCTCAGCCCACATTTTTATAGCCGAAGTTAACACAAATGACATTCAGCGATGTTTATTATAGAGCTAGATATCTCACTTCTGATGCCTATATTACCGGGGGATCTAGGAACTGCAAGAAAAGAAGTACATCGAAACGGTAAGTTGGAACCATCTCCACTCCGATTTTATGTAAACACTTCCATCTTCAGAAAGGTAAACTGATCATAACCGGAACGATAAAGAAAAAAAATTAAATAAAAAAAGCTTTAACCAAATCGAAACTCGGATCACTGTATTTATATTGCAAAACCAATACTGAAACTTCGACCCAAAACGATAAAGGCATTAATTTCAATACGTTCTCCATAATGAAAACTAATATTTTATTAAGAATAAAAAATGAAAAATTTAATCTGAGCCAAAAAAACTGAAATCAGAAATGAAACTGAAAAATCCAAGACTGCATATAAAAAAGCGAAACTCAAACGGTTTCAACAACCTTCTTCTCTGAGCAACTGAACGGATGAATGGGAAAGGAGAGTTTATGAAATCATAATTAAAACAACTGAGTTTTTTTAAACATAAATAGTATTTTGCTATTTAAGTATTTGAACGGGAAAACTTCTACCCTCCCCTCTGTGGCACAGGATCATATCAAACGATCAAGCTCATTTTAAGTTTATTAAGTTTGTGTCTTTCAAGTGATCTTAAAAAATTTTAGGGGTCTGCAAGCTGAAAAAAAAATCCAATGAAATAAGCCACTCTCACCATACATATTTAGTTTCTGTTCAGGCCAAGGCGGGCAATTTAATTTCAACTTTGTAACATATACCCAGTCACCCATTTAGTTTTACATCATACATCTACTGTGATAATATAAGCACCTACGTCAGAAACCCTTCTTTTTTAATTTATGATAAGAGATCAAATTGGCTTTAGACTCGAAATGAGTCATCACAGTACATGATTACATGTACTGACAACTGCTTTTCGGAAAAGTAAATCTTTGATCGCATAATGATTCAATTTCAAAAAAAAAAAAAAAAAAGAGAAAGAAAAGAGGAATGCTTTGACAAGTATGTGATTTTCCATACCGCAAATATAAACTATATGAATAATTACCTCAATGTTCGATTTCCTCAATTAATTTCAAAATCTACCTCCTCTTCTTGGTGGACCACTTCCCCTACCGCGGCCGGAACCTAATCCACGGCCACCTCCACTGCCTCCTCCAGGTGCTCCTCTTCTTCCTCTTCCACCGGTTGCAGCCACTGAATGACAAAAAAAGAACGATATTAATATTTATAAGCATTTATGAAAAGCAGATGAACATTATATACAACCAACCAGGATTATAGGGTCCAGTACGAGCTCCGAAACTTGGTCCTTTCCTTATAGGACCGCCAACACCACCTGCGCCACCAAATGATTGAAAACCACCGCCGCCGAAATCTTGAGCCGAAAAGTCATCTTCGATCCAGTTTCCTCCGGGACTGTCACCGAAATCATTATTCCCTGGTCCACCTATTTGAATGAAAAAAGTTGGCATAGAACAATTGATGTTCATTTTTAAGATGTAATAATATCAAACATACCCCAGTTTTTGTTGCCTGCCCAATTATCACGAGATGGTTTCGGAGCAATTACGCGTCCTGCTGAATCTCGACTTAATGCTTTCTTCACATCAACTCGTTTTCCATTCAATGTGTGAGAACCTTCCACTTGAAACAGAGAATATGCTCAAGATGATTTAGTCGGAACATTTTTCAACATATAAACAACAAAGGGCGGAAGATTTCCGGTAAAATTTAAATTGATCTATGGCATCACTACAAGAATATAGATGTATACACATATTGCAAATAAAAAGCAAGTGAAGCTTACAACATATTTTATCAACCGGGTCATAGTCGTCAAATTCTACGAATCCAAATCCTCGTTTTTTTCCAGTATCTTTTTCTGTTACAATAACGACCGAAACAACATTCCCATAGTTTGAAAAATATTCTCTCATACTGTCTTCGGTAACATCGTCCTTGATACCGGCAACAAATAGTTTTCTAACGGTACTATTTGCTTCAGGATTATTTATTTCCTGAAATGTTTGATAGGAAATATAATAATATTATAACTTCAACATTCAACTCATCGTTCACCAAAGGAGCATACATTACGAGGAACAGCTCGCTTAGGTTCAACTGTTCTTCCATTTATTTCATGTGGTCTATTACTTTGCGCCTCATCCAACATACTCATTTTAGAATATGTTACAAATCCGAAACCACGAGACCTACAATGAATGTAAATACGGAAAATAGTTACTAGTTTACATAAGTGTCCCTTTATGGAGTGAAAATTTGTATACTTCTTAGTTTTTGGATCTTTCATAACAACAACATCAACTATTTCTCCATATTTTTCAAAATGTGCTTTCAAATCGTCAGCAGTAGTTTTCAAATCTAACCCTCCGATGAATAGTTTTCTCAAGTATTCCGGCTCCATCTGAATTATAAAATTATCATTTAAAAAATACATAAAAATGTAAAATTTCACAACAGCGGAACAGATGAAATTATGTATATTCAAATATTCAGACCAAAGGAAATTTCTTTAATGTAATTTTTTGGATGAATGATTAAAGTAAATATTGAAAAGGAAAAACTCACATTATTTCCTTCCGTTTTCACCATTTTAGATCAATTCACAAAATGGAAGTAATATTAATTCAAGTCAAGTAGAAAGCGTATCGTATTCTCAAACGCAAACACATTCCTTAGGTAAATAAGCATAGGTACATGCAGGACGCAGGGCAACATCAATAAACTAGAAGAGGTTACCCAGAAACCAGTAGGTAGGTAATTATTTTCGGTTTCGCCCATCGACTGTTCTGTGACGTCACCCGGAAGAAGCCGAAATGTAGGTAAACGAGTTAGTACGTTTATTTTGCATTGAATAATGTAAATAAACAGTATAGTTTTGCAGTTTTTTAATTTTTGTAAATAATTTGTAAAGTAAATGAATTTTTAATATTGCTGTATTTTTAGAGAATAAGAGAAGCTATTCGTTAAAAAAAAAACGAAAGTGATTCCTTGAAAATTCAACGTTTTGTGATGATGAATATAGTGAAATGTATGTAATTTTGTTCAATTTCTTATCAGAGTTCTGTAATTTTATTTCAGTTTCTTATGCCTTTGTTTTATATTTTCCAATTTTCGTATTAATGATTAATAATAAGAACGAGAACAAAAGATTATTCAAGAAACAGACAATAACAGTTTTTTTAAGGTAAGTGAATAACAAATGCTTATATCTAAGTAGCTACTTTACGTAATTTTTCTATTTGTTTCAGTTCTAGAAGCTCGGTCTTCAAATCTCGCTCATAATCAGTAGGAAAAAATGCTCTGAGAATATTCTCGCTACAATCATTTTGTGATTATAATTATTGGAATGCAAGTTATTATTTAATAAAAGAAATGATAGTGACCTGAAGTTGTGTTGATTTTATCTTTCCTGCGACATGCTAGTACCCATGAATCGCAGATTGGTTTATCTTTAGGAAATTTATGAAAGTGTAGCTCCGGGTTCTTTTTTTTATTATTTCGGCAGCTTTGGATCCTACAGGAAGTAGGCATAATAATTTATTGAAAAATTTGAAAACAAAAAAAAAAACTCAATTTCCATCCATAAAATTTTTGGGGTGGCAAATTTTAAACTTTCTTTTAGCAGAAACAAAGAATTTTATAATCTGCAAGTTATAAACTTGCCTATTTTTCACGTTTTCTAAACATATACTTTTCGAAATAGTGGCTAGAAATTTGTCGAAAAAAAAAATAAAAAATAACATTTCTACAAATTGATTATTTTTGTAATTTGATTAATTGTTCAAGGATAAAATTTTATTGCTTGAGGAGCGTTCTTTTCAATTTTCAGCGAATTTTGTCGCAAACTGATAGAAATTGATTGTAGAACGATATTCTCATCAAAAAATCCTTTCTGAAGACACCTATATTGATTTTGCATATTTGAAATATTTCCCTTAATGAACGGATTTTTCGTCATAATTTAAGAAACGTGTATATTTCATTTTTATTGTTTTTTTCAGTTTATTGTAATAAACTTCATTCAGAATTTTTCGTGAAAAAAAAAAAAAGTAAAAAAAAAACTTCTTGAGAACGAGTTACAAATAATTCCTGCAAATAAAGGGAAGAAAATTCAAAAAATTGCAGTTCTTTTTTCATTTCACGAAGTGATGTTTCGCATTTTCCTTTAAAGATAATTAGTTTTTAAAATTTTCGTCGACTTTTTCCTTTAACAAATAGTACATATAAATATGAAGCTTCATATCTAAAAGTTATAATGAAATGGAAAAAATTGCAGTAACTGTATTTTTTTCAACAGTTTCTTTCGTCATTTTACTAAATGGAATTTTTATTTTTTTCCAATAAAGTCGTCTTCAAAATTTTTGTAAATCCGATTTATTTGCTTAAAAAGAAAAAAACAACACATACACAGTAATATTTTATTTCGTAAATCACTTGATTTTTAACTAAAAAAAAAAAGAAAAAAACCATCAGATAGCATTTTTTATTTTCTTAAAATTAAGTCCTTTTCAACTTTTTTATAAAGTTCATGGTTTCGTCATAAAAATGAAAAAACTGTAAAAAAATATGTTTACGCCATAGGTATAGTTGAAAATCTTCTTCCGAGTGACGTCACAATTTCGGTGGGGAAAAGAGGGACGTGACTCTCCGTTTTTCGCGTAAAACGGGTTTCTGGATAACCTCTTCTAGTTTATTGATGTTGGACGCAGGGTACATGGGTTCCCGAAAGACCGAATGTAGGGAAAAGAGGGATTGGTAGAGTTGCCCAAGTACTTGTGTATCTGGATATTATAAACCGGGTACTTGTTTCGCGTATTTTCGTATCCGAGTATCAGGCACTGCTGGGCGCGTTCAGGTTTTTTTTGAACGGCGTTCGTTCCCGTTCAATGAAATTCTCAAATTTGACGTTCACGTTCCGTTCCGTTCACTGGCCAAAAAATTCCGTTCCGTTCAGCGTTCCGTTGAATTATTTCAAAAATTTCACGCGTTCCGTTCCCGTTCACGTTCATGAACGCTTCGTGAATAGACGATCACATTGAACCAAATTCAAGTTCTTCAAAACATCTGCTTTTCACTTTTACTAAACGCAATTCAACATTAAAATAACGAATAATTAACAGTCAGCCAGTCATACCACGAGAAATACACCGAATGAATAGTGATAGTGAATACCACGACATAAAACTTGAGAAAGACGGAGTGAAGAAATAGAAAATTGAGAAAAAAAAACTAAAAAAAGTAAAAAGACAAGTTTCTTCTTGAACGATAAATGAACGGCGTTTAAAATTCACGTTCAAAAAAAAAAAAAACGTTCCGTTCCGTTCCGTTCCAACTTTTATATTTATCCTTCCCGTTCCGTTCATCGTTCGTTCAATTGATAAGAGAATCTCACCCGTTCCGTTCGAACGCGCGTTCTTGAACGCGAACGCGCCCAGCAGTGGTATCAGGCAAAGTAATATAAAAGAACAAGTATAGTCACTTACCCTGAAAAACCTGGCCACAGTCGATTAAGAACCAACGCTGCCGCATCGCAGCGCTTCAGGAAATAGTACCTGGGTTTGAGAAAATAATTTGCACGAGTTTATATGGGGAAAACCGAAAACGCAACTTCGCGCGGCTTTTAATAAAATATCTCGAAATTTGTCGCGACACCCTATAGTTTCGAACTTGCTATATTATGTAAAATTTCACGCTCTTTCGAATATCCTCAACTTTTTGAGATATGACAGATCAAAGTTGAAAAGTCGCGCGTTTTTACAGGGCTGCAAAACCGAAAAAATATTGGTTCTGGTTCTGGTTCTGGTTCCAGTTCCCAAATATTGGTTCCGGTTCTGGTTCTGGTTCCGGTTCTATGACTTCAGTTTTGATTCTGGTTCCGGTTCTGGTTCTATGATATCGGTTCTGGTTCCGGTTCCGGATCTTATCAGTTCCAAAAAAAAAAACATATGTGACCTATCAAAATACTCCATTTTACAAGCATAATCAGGAGGGAGTATTGAAACCAAAATTTGAAAAATAATATTATTGCAAAATGGTCTTGTAAATTGTAAACAACCCCAAGATCCCGAATTTTATCAATTTTAGAGAGAATTTTGCGAAGATGTACGATATCACAGATTGTAATTTATAGAATGAAACACTACAACAGTTACCTACAACCACTGCTGGGCGCGTTCGCGTTCAAGAACGCGCGTTCGAACGGAACGGGTGAGATTCTCTTATCAATTGAACGAACGATGAACGGAACGGGAAGGATAAATATAAAAGTTGGAACAGAACGGAACGGAACGTTTTTTTTTTTTTGAACGTGAATTTTAAACGCCGTTCATTTATCGTTCAAGAAGAAACTTGTCTTTTTACTTTTTTTAGTTTTTTTTCTCAATTTTCTATTTCTTCACTCCGTCTTTCTCAAGTTTTATGTCGTGGTAATCAGGGCTGCAAAAACGGAACGATAACGTTATCCGGTATCGTTCCGGTATTGTTTTTCAAATGGATTCGGTATCGTTATCGTTCTGGTATCGTTATTTAATATGTTCCGGTATTTTGTATCGTTACCGTTTCGTTATTTGAAATGTTCGGGTATTGGTATCGGTATCGGTACTGGTATTGGTATCGTTATTTTTCAAAAATTATTAAATATGTATTCCAAGTTTTAAACCAACTTTCAAAATTGGAAAAAAATCTGGTCCAGCCTAATAATAATAATGAATGAATTGTAAGCAGTATTATTAATTTTTTTCCATGTGATTACGTTAATCAAATAATAATTATTAATTAATTTAATTGTATTAAATGGCTAAATAAATATAAATGCTTACAGCTATGTCCGGTATTGCTACTATTCTTTTAAAGCATTTTATAAATCATTCACAAAAATAGGTCAGAGCCGTCAGAGGGCCACAAGAGATCATGACAGTTGACACCATTATGAACATAACGCAGACAGCACCTCCAATTATCTGGTATAATAACATTAATAACAAGTAACAACACATCTCAAAATAAATAAATTTTTAAATTTTGGTGTAAATTGACAATTAATAACAGATAGGTAAGCTCGTTTTAGAAAAAAATATGAAGGTCAATTTTTTTGAAATGATTGTGTTGTTATTAGCGCTGGTGATAAAAACGTCAAGAATGGAAGGAAACGAAGAGATTGGAACAATTTTTGAGGGATAGAAACGAAGGGAACGATACGACTTTGAATGAGCAAAGAGCGTTATATGAATGAAAGGAAATGAAAATCAAAAGATGTAAGCAAGAGGAGATGGGAACGATTCAATTTTTTTTGCTCTTTTCTCACTGCCCCAAGCTGGTGCTAAGTGCGTCCCAAACTCAAGCTGTCACGATATTTTACCAACATTTTCGATTTTCTCATGTTTATCGTTGTTGTTTTACCTAAGCGTTATCATTAGAAATTACAAAATTTTATATTTTACTTGAAAGTTGAAAAAAAAATCGAAACAATGGATCGAAACGGAACGATAATCGATAAAATGCAATATGAAGGCAAAAAGATGGTGTAGGCATATTTCATGCCTACACTGCCGCGCGTGTTCGAGCGACTTCGCGTATAGCTAAAATGTAGGTTGGCTATGCTGCGGTCGCTCGCGCACGCGTGGCAGTGGGGTAAGCATTATAAATACAGCCTGCGTGCTGCAAAGAATTCATTCTTTCCGCTGTACGTTCACGAATAAATATCGCTTCTCTCATACTCGTGCGTTTGTTCTTTAACATTATTCACAGTAACCGTCCGAACCTCGGACGCAGGTATTTACCCAGTAGGTCTCTTAGGCAACTAGTTGTTCGCGTCCGCACATTGCGGACGAGGAAGCCTATACCAGGAGCCTTCGACGTCCGCCCTCGCGGACGAGTAAGCCTAAACCAGGAGCCTTCAGCGTCCGCCCTCGCGGACGAGGAAGCCTATACCAGGAGCCTTCGACGTCCGCTCTTGCGGACGAGGAAGCCTTCCCAGGAGCCTTCAACGTCCGCTCTCGCGGACGAAGTGCCTTTTCCGTCCGCCCTTGCGGACGAGGTGTCATTTCCGTCCGCTCCCGCGGACGAGGTAGGTACCTACTTAAGGTAATACACGGTTTGTAGGTAAGTATAGAGCACCATCACCTACAAAGTGGCGACCCTGCCAGGATCAACCATGCCTGACGAAAACTTAGCAACCTCATCCGACACAGCAACGCCTTTACGCTCACTCTTAGGCAATATGCGAAGCAGTGATGCAGCCCGGATCACCCTACCTGAATTCCTACCAATGAATCCCAAACTATGGATTATATTGGTCGAGCAACATTTCAAAGTATTTGGGATCGAAAACGATACAATGAAGCTAACACTGCTCAGCGCAAAATTACCCCAAAATGCTATATTGAGCGTGGATGACTTATTAACGATGAGAAGTTGACGCCTACACAACAATATGCGTCAGTGAAACAACGCCTAATCCAGTTATATAATAGGTCTGAAGAAGAAAAACTGTCCGAATTATTATCCGGAGTTGCATTAGGCAACCGAAAGCCCTCTGCCTTGCTAAATGAAATGCGGATCCTCGCTGGAAACAATGTAAATGAAGGAATATTAAAACGGTTATGGCTTAACCGCCTACCTACGCGAATTCAGGAGCACCTACTAATTTCCCAAGATACGCTCGAAGTTTTATCGACCATGGCGGACCAATTAGCACAAATAATGCCGACGACTGGTTGCCACGCAATTGAAGCTTCCACATCCAATGTTTCTGCCATAGCTACTGGTAATGGTGGAGATCGACTTTCGCGCTTGGAAGAAATGGTATTACAGCTTACTAAAGAAATAGGCGAGTTAAAGGCTAGGCCACGCAGTTTTAGTCGAAACCGTTTTCGAACACGATCGCGGGGACCCACCACAGAGCGCACGCGCTCACCCAGCGCTATTAGAGGGAAATGCTATTACCACTACAAATTTGGTGAAAAGGCTTTTCGTTGCCGCTCGCCATGTGATTATACAAAGGATACCTCAGCCGAACGCCAATCACCTAAACAGGAAAACTAAAATTATCAGTGGCTTTGACGGCGACCGCTGATAATACTGGGTCACGCCGTCTATACTTATACGATACGATTAATCATATCGAATTTCTCATAGACTCTGGGTCTGACCTATCAATCATACCTCCAAAATATTTTAAGCCTACCGGCAACAACACGGACTTATGTAAATTATTCGCAGCTAATAACTCGCCTATACAGGTAAATGGAGCCAAAACAATAAATGTAAACTTGGGCTATGGGAAAACTTACCAATGGACATTCATAATAGCCGAGGTGGACCAGGCGTTGATCGGAGCCGATTTTCTCGAATTTTTCGATTTAACAATCGATTTAAGACGGCGGTGCCTACGCCACGGCACAGAAATAACTTCAAGGCGTGGGAAAATTAGAAATTCCTCCGTTAATAGTATCCACGTCATACAAAATACTGCCGAAGACGAGTTCACCGCGCTTTTAAGCAAATACCCGTCCTTGCTTAGACCAGCGCCATTTCAAGAGAAACCCAAACATTCCGTAGTACACTTTATTGAAACTACAGGCGCACCAAAATTCGCAAGACCGAGAAGGCTTCACCCTACCTTGTTGCGACGGGCTAAAGAAGAGTTTGAGGAAATGTTAAAACAAGGAATAATACGCCGATCAAAATCTCCATGGGCAGCACCGTTGTTATTACGAAAGAAAGGAGATGGAGAAAGTTTACGACCCTGTGGCGATTACCGCGCCCTAAACAGCATCACAGAGCCCGATAGGTACCCACTTCCGTTGATAAAAGACGTTACCAGCAACCTTGCCGGGACTACGATCTATTCAACTATTGATATCCGAAAGGCGTTTCATCATATTCCAGTACACCCCGAAGATATACCTAAACAGCCATCACAACGCCCTTCGGTCTATACGAATTCTTGCGTATGCCATTTGGCCTTAGGAACGCAGCACAAACGCAACAGCGCCTCATAGATCAGGTATTGCGCGAAATACCTTTTGCCTTCGCATATGTAGACGATATTTTAGTATTCTCGCGAGATAAAGAGGAACACCTCCAACACCTGAATATAATTTTTCAACGATTACATGAATATGGTTTGACCATTAATGACAAAAAAACGAAACTAGGAAAAGATTTGGTTCAATTCCTCGGTCACCACATTTCCCAATTCGGTATTACGCCATCGCCCGCAAAAATAGAAGTATTAAAGAAGGTGCGACGCCCAGAAACAATAGCCGAACTACGACGCTGTTTGGGCTCTTTAGAATATTACCGAGACTTTCTCCGAAATGCCTCTACCATCCTCGCTCCGTTACACGAAATATTAAAGGGGCATCCTAAGAAAAATGATAAAACCCCTATTCAATGGAACGATGAAACTACTTGCGCCTTCCACGCGGCACTCAAAGCATTAGGCGAGGCGACCATGTTGAATTACCCGCGGCCAAACTGCCCACTGATACTGACTACAGATGCTTCAGACATAGCTATCGGAGCAGTATTAGAACAAATAAATGGAGACAAGACCGAACCATTGGGATTTTATTCACGCAAATTAGACGAGAGACAAAGCAGTACCCTACATATGATCGAGAACTACTTGCGGTGCACGATAGTTTAATGCACTTCAGACATCTGGTAGAAGGAAATGCCAACCTTACAGTCTACACCGATCACCAGCCGTTGACCCACGCATTCTCAAGAAAGAATACAATGGCGAATAATAAACGATACAATCTACGAAGGATAACCAGTTGGACGCCATAAGTCAAATTACCACCAACATCAAATATATCGCTGGCAAAAGCAATATCGTTGCCGATATGCTAAGCCGTATCAACGCGATTTCGGCGCCGGTAACATTAAACGATATCGCCTGCGAACAACAAAAATGCGCTGAACTCCAGCAATGGCTAAAAGAAAAAAATCCGCCATTTGAGCTTCAACCTGTAATGTTACCTGAGTCACCACATCAAACAATATGGTGCTACCCACACTTCAACAAATACGTTATCATGCGGCCATTTGTACCAGAGAAACTTAGGCGGCCACTCGTTAATCAAATACACGCGTTAGCACACTCCGGCCCCAACGCAACAACAAGGCTAGTTAAGGAGCGCTTCATTTGGCCAAACATGTCCAAAGAAATCAGAGAATGGACACGCGCCTGTATTGAATGCCAAAAAACAAAAGTAACTAGGCATACGTTTTCCGAATTTAACCCTTTCCCACCATCTGAGAAACTAGCACAAGTACATATCGACATTGTAGGTCCTTTACCGCCAGCAGATGGCTACCGCTACATGCTAACAATGATCGACAGATTCACCAGGTGGGTCGAATATGTACCAATTGTCAACATGGAAGCCAAAACAATTGCGCTAGAACTCGTGAAGAATTGGTATCTCGCTATGGTGTACCAAAAACTGTAACAACAGACCGAGGAACACAGTTTAGATCTGAGTTATACCAAGCACTTGCTGATATTCTAGGGGCTGAACACATAACGACAGCGCATATCACCCGCAAGCAAATGGGATTCTTGAGAGAACCACAGGCGATTAAAAGAAGCTCTTACGTGCCATCAATCTTTATGGGTAACAGCTTTACCCTTTGTGCTACTAGGATTACGCACGGCAACACGGGATGACTACCCATTTTCCCCTGCCGAATTGCTACTAGGCAAAACATTACGCCTACCAGGCGAATTTCTCACACCTACGCCACCACAGAAGGAACTACCAATTCCCGAATATGTGGCTACACTCAAACAAGTAATGCAAAAATTACAACCAGCGCCGTACCTACACAAATCAAACGCTAGAATATTTGTCCACCCGGAACTCAAGCACTGCGATAGAGTATTCCTACGAATTGATCGAACAAGGAAACCTCTGTCATTCGCTTACGAAGGACCATATAAAGTCTTGAGAAGAATTGAAAAATCGAAAGTTTACGAAATTGATATCAATGGAACGCCAACAACAGTTTCAATCGACCGACTAAAACCATGTTTCTATTTCGACGAAATACCGATCCAAGATTCGTCACCAAACCAAACAATAAACGAATCAAACGATGAAGCAACGGATGTTCCATGGGAAATCTTACCAAATTTGCCAAACGAATCAGCTGATGAAACCCCTCTAAGCACCGCTTCACCCGAGACAGTACCCTATAAAACACGAGCAGGACGTTCCATCTTAAAACCAGCACGATTCCGTACTAACGTGATAAAACGAGTCACATGGAACCCTATTCGAGAATACTACTTCTAATCAACTTCTCGCAGATAAACTTTTAGGGTGAAAATTATATAAGCTCAACATAAGAACAAATTTAGTAAAAGATGGATTTGCTCTTAGAAGGCGAATTACCTGACGAACAATACCTCGCTGCCTTAATGGGCGAGGACATTATTTTTGATGTGAGGTCAGCGGCGACTGCCTCAGAAACGGAAATGGTACCACAAGAAAAGGCTATACCGGTACCAGCACCAGTCAAACGTAAGAACGATAACGACTCCAAACAAAAATGGAAAAAAGCATTTTCATCACCTAAGCAACTAACAGTAAACGATATTTTACTGTCGATGGAAATGCTAAATTGGCAGATCAAAAAGCGCCGCCCTATCTCACCCATCAAGGATCGGAAAATAATAACTTCCGCACCTGCTCCAACACCAAAGCCTACTCAGGAAAAAGAGGATCCTAACTTCAAGATACCGACCATTCCAAAAAGGAACCGCCGCAGTAGGAATTCGGCTCAACGCAGCTACCAACGATGGCAAGCAAAATATAATAATTATAACTCTAAGTTTTCTTTGTAAACCCTTTTTTTAGCAATTTTGTATCTTTGTATCTTTGTATCTTTGTACCTTTGTAAACTTTGTATGTATTGTATTGTAATAATTATATGTAGCTCTTTTTTGTATGTTCACATGTTCTTTTATATTTTTATTTTTTATAATCTGCCTACTCGGCTCCGCCTCTACATAGGGGGATCTTGTAGGCATATTTCATGCCTACACTGCCGCGCGTGTTCGAGTGACTTCGCGTATAGCTAAAATGTAGGTTGGCTATGCTGCGGTCGCTCGCGCACGCGTGGCAGTGGGGTAAGCATTATAAATACAGCCTGCGTGCTGCAAAGAATTCATTCTTTCCGCTGTACGTTCACGAATAAATATCGCTTCTCTCATACTCGTGCGTTTGTTCTTTAACATTATTCACAGTAACCGTCCGAACCTCGGACGCAGGTATTTACCCAGTAGGTCTCTTAGGCAACTAGTTGTTCGCGTCCGCACATTGCGGACGAGGAAGCCTATACCAGGAGCCTTCGACGTCCGCCCTCGCGGACGAGTAAGCCTAAACCAGGAGCCTTCACGTCCGCCCTCGCGGACGAGGAAGCCTATACCAGGCGCCTTCGACGTCCGCTCTTGCGGACGAGGAAGCCTTCCCAGGAGCCTTCAACGTCCGCTCTCGCGGACGAAGTGCCTTTTCCGTCCGCCCTTGCGGACGAGGTGTCATTTCCGTCCGCTCCCGCGGACGAGGTAGGTACCTACTTAAGGTAATACACGGTTTGTAGGTAAGTATAGAGCACCATCACCTACAATGGAAACGGATTGAAACGAAATGTTTGAAAATACAATACTAATGCCTTTAATTATAAGTAATGAGAGAGGTGAACAGGAGATAGGGATAGGGTTGCTACATAACATGTACATCTACAATTTCTACATACTTGATAATTTACTCAAATAATACTGGCAATTTTATTTTTTACATATTATTTATAGGTAAAATTTAAAAAAAAATAATAATAATAACGGAAAAATAACGGAAAAAGGTTCCGGTATCGGTATTGTTCTGGTGTCGGTTTTCAAATTTTCTAGTATCTGGTATCGTTTCGTTACCGTTTTTTAATTTTTCCGTTATCTGGTACAGGTATCGTTACGTTATTTACTGGAAAATGCCGTTTCGTTACGTTTTTCCGTTCTGTTAAGGTATCGTTTTTGCAGCCCTGAGTAGGCCTATGTTCAAAAATAACGATTTTTAGTTAATGGTTGATGTCATTAGAAAGAGATTTTCATGCTCTTTCGCTGGGTATTATTCAAATTTATTAAAAAATAGCTTCCAGTATTGAATATTGGTCGATAAATTCAAATTGTCGAGAATACAATCATATAGCACTCCTAGTATTTCTTTAAAAAACTATACCCGGTTTTATCCTGATACCAAAGTAATATAAAAGAACAAGTATAGTCACTCATTAGAAAATACATAAGAGAAATATGGCCACTGTCGATTAGAACCAACGCTGCCGCATCGCAGCGCTTCAGGAAATAGTACCTGGGTTTGAGAAAATAATTTGCATGAGTTTATATGGGGAAAACGCAACTTCGCGCGGCTTTTAATAAAATATCTCGAAATTTGTCGCGACACCCTATAGTTTCGAAATTGCTATATTATGTAAAATTTCACGCTCTTTCCAATAGTGAAAAGAAAAAAAAATCCATCCACAACTTTTTGAGATATGAGCTATCAAATTAAAAGTCGCGCGTTTTTACAGATATATAAACCTCGTTGTGTAAAATTTCGATGAAAATATCTCAAAATTTGTCGCGACACCCTATATTTTTAGAATTGCTATTTTATGTAAAATTTCTCGCTCTTTCCGATGGTGAAAAGAAAAAAAAATCCATCCACAACTTTTCGAGATATGAACGATCAAAGTTGAAAGTTCGCGCGCGTTTTCGAAATACGTAAATTTTAAATAACATGGGAAGCGCCAATTTTTATAACTTCAAGTACTCGTTACTCGAAATTTTCAGCGGCACTATATGGTTTTTAAATTGCTATCTTATAGAAAATTTCACGCTCTTTCCAATGATGCATAATAAAAATCTTTTTAATCAATATTTTTACAAGATATGGAGGTTATAAATTCCAAAAACGCATCTTAGCTGTCAAAATGCGTATTTTTCGTAAGTTTGCATTCAGGTTACTCAAAATTTTCAGCGGCATCACAGCGTTTGTAATTTGCTATCTTATAGAAAATTTCACGCTCTTTCCAATGGTGTATGATAAAAATCTTTTTAATCAATATTTCTACCAGATATGGGGGTTTTAATTTTGAAAAACATATGTTTTTATATAGGTGAAATACGATTTTCAACATTTAAACCTCTATATCTAGTAGAAATACTGGTCAAAAAGATTGTTTTATTATACACCATTGAAAAGAGCGTGAAATTTTCTATAAGATAGCAATTTAAAAACCATATGGTGCCGCTGAAAATTTCGAGTAACGAGTACTTGAAGTTATAAAAATTGGCGCTTCCCATGTTATTTAAAATTTACGTATTTCGAAAACGCGCGCGAACTTTCAACTTTGATCGTTCATATCTCGAAAAGTTGTGGATGGATTTTTTTTTTCTTTTCACCATCGGAAAGAGCGAGAAATTTTACATAAAATAGCAATTCTAAAAATACAGGGTGTCGCGACAAATTTCGAGATATTTTCATCGAAATTTTACAGGACGAGGTTTATATATCTGTAAAAACGCGCGACTTTTTAATTTTGATAGCTCATATCTCAAAAAGTTATGAATGGATTTTTTTTTTCTTTTCACCATCGGAAAGAGCGTGAAATTTTACATAAAATAGCAATTCTAAAAATATAGGGTACCGCGATAAATTTCGAGATATTTTCATCGAAATTTTACACAACGAGGTTTACATATCTATAAAACGCAGGGCTGCAAAACCGATTGGAACCGGAACCGAACCCGGAACCAAGAACCGGTAGAACCGATAAAATTTTGGAACCGGAACCGAAACCAGAACCAATATTTTGAAATTTGTACTAAAGCTGGAACCGGAACCGGAACCGAAAATTTTTACTGAGAACCGGAACCGATATGAAAATATATTGGTTCCGGTTCTAGAAAAGTTTAATCTCTATTAATAAGATTAGAGTGCGCTAATAGCTGTATACTCTCTACCTATCGATAGTCAAAGGTTGTAGGCACTGCTGGGCGCGTTCAGGTTTTTTTGAACGGCGTTCGTTCCCGTTCAATGAAATTCTCAAATTTGACGTTCACGTTCCGTTCCGTTCACTGGCCAAAAAATTCCGTTCCGTTCAGCGTTCCGTTCAATTATTTCAAAAATTTCACGCGTTCCGTTCCCATTCACGTTCATGAACGCTTCGTAAATAGACGATCACATTGAACCAAATTCAAGTTCTTCAAAACATCTGCTTTTCACTTTTACTAAACGCAATTCAACATTAAAATAACGAATAATTAACAGTCAGCCAGTCACACCACGAGAAATACACCAAATGAATAGTGATAGTGAATACCACGCAGGGCTGTAATAACGGATCGTGATCCGTTCCGTTACCGTTCCGGTATCCATTCCTGAGTCTTTTCATTAGGTTACGTTCTAATTTTGGATGTTCTGTTACGTTATGTTACATTCCGTTCCGTTCTTTACCCCTTTTTTTTAGTACGAGTTGGAGTCTCGTCTTTCTTTCTTTATTTTTTTTTTATTGATGATAGTGATGGTGAAAAATTTAAAGTTTTAAAAAACATTGAAAATCAAACAATAAACATTCAAACAATTTCAAAGTTGCAAACAGTGTTGGAAGAACAGTTCGCGAACAAGAACGAAAACGCAAAAAACGGTGATTTTTAAAGAACGGAAACGGGAACGAGAACGAGAACTTTGATTTGTTGAGAACGAGATCAGGAACGAGAACGCGAACATTCATCTTTTGAGAACGGAAATGGGAACAGTAACGGGAACGGATAAATTGAGTAACATAAGAACGAACAAACGAACGAACAAAGAACAAAATTTTCCGGTTTTTGGTTTCTGTTCTTCTAATTTTATAGTTGTTGCTTTAACAGTACACAAACCGAGGTTGTATGTTGTAAAAATTATATTTTTTCTAAAAATTTAAGCGTATTCTCTCCCGCGTATTTTTACCACATTTCTGTACATGTTGAGTGTAGTAGTCTACTTCAATGTTCTGTACCTATGTTAGTTACCTTAATATATTTTAAAGTTTTTAAAAGTAAAAATGAAACCTCCAAGCGTTTAGAGGGTAAATTTTTTTGAAGGTTTTCATCTTCAGGTATAAAACTGCGGAGTAAATGATACTTCTGTTTTTTCAGTTTTGGAATCTCGTTCAGGTACTTTGAAGAATTTTCACGCATAATCACGTTCAAGTGAACATTTCAGTGAACATTAGAAAAAAAAAATCAACAAAAGATCATTAATAATAGAAAATAAACCCTTTGAGACTGCATTGCAAAGGGTCTAAAATGAACCTCAAGTCGCTGAATGTTCGTTCAAAGTTGGAAAATTGGAAATTGGCTTGAGACTTTTACCAAAACGATTTTTTTTAAAGTTTAATTCAGTTTCAGGGACTGAAAATATTAGTTTAAGTTTTATTCAGTTACACATATTGGGATTTACGAGTCAGTTTGAGTTAAGGTTAAGAGTTTTAGTTATTGTTAACAGCCCTGAAAAAATGAACAAAACAAAGATAATATTCGCGAAATAAAATAATAAATTGTAAATACTGATCACAGACGGTACTGATTAAAAAAAAATCCGAGAACGAAGAACGGGAACAAGAATGGGAACGCTCAGTCAAAAGATTGAGAACGAACGAACAGAGAACGAACAAGTGACAGAATACAATCAGGAACACAAACAGGAACAGAACTGATGCGTCAAGATAGTGAGAACAAAACAATTGGAAAAGAGCAATCAGTCAAGGAGAACAGGAACAGGAACGAGAACAAGAACGATGTCTTGGCCGTTCTTCCAACACTGGTTGCAAATAACACAAAATGACTCACATTGTATGAATCAACAATAATGCACTGAGCAGTTTTGTCATTTTTTTTTCTTTTTGAAGACTGATTGATAATTGATTGAGTTATTGGTTCAAGACAGTTTACAAATTTGAAAATGTTTGAGTCATTTCAACCTTTCAGATACTCAATCAGTTTAGTTTACAGTCAGGGTAAAAAAAAAACGTAAGCAGCCATGCCGCATTACTGGAACTAAGTTTTTAACTGGAGATTGTTTTGATTTACTAATAACCTTGCTTAACCATTCATGACTACAGGCCACACCCAATACCAAGTCTGAAAACGCCTACCCTATCCTTTCCAAAAACACTTGAGAAGTTGAATTTGGCACAAATGTAGTATTTCTTACCATGAAATAATCATGCGAACACATATTTCTCAAATTATAACTATTTGAGGGTCCTCAAATTATCTTCAAATCATGATAATCCGCCATTTTGGATCCATTTTTTACATACGTATTACATACTTAAAAATAATCCTTTAAGTTTAATTTTTAAGCGTACCAATTTTTTTCATGTAGACTTATACTTACGAATTATTTTCTGAAATTGTTAATGAATAAAAGCAAAAAGTAGCGGGCATTTGTAAATATGAATGTTCAAGTTTGAATAAATTGTTGTTCAGCGTTATTTCTGGTATTTTATGCTTTGGTAATTCACTGACTTGTTGTTGTGTTACAAATCCGTGAATCGTTCGTTCTTAGTCACGACTCACGAACCTGGGTGGAATAATAGCCTTTCCCTTATAAATACTCTATAGGCAAAGTGGTTTGACCTATAACAGGTTACACCATTTGAGATCACGTGAAAAATTTCAACTTTATTTTTTCAAGCGCAGTGCTTACTGATGACGTCAATATGAACAACTGTGAGTGGATAATATCAACAGCCAATAAGGCATCAGTCTCAATGAGTATTGATAAAATTTCGATCTCTCCTCTTACACCGCAAAAGTGATAAGTCCACATGCAAAGTGGTTTGACCTATAACAGGTTAAACCATTCCGGCTGGCCACCAAGAAATTTTAATAAATTTCTATTGGTTCTCCCAGCCGCAAGAGTCTAAGAACAACAACCAATGAAAATAAAAAATATTTGGTTCTGAATGACGTCAATATGAGCAGCTAAATGTACACGTGGACTCATCACTTTTGCGGCGTAAGGGGGGAAATCAAAATTTTATCAATGCTCATTAAGACTGATGCCTTATTGGCTGTTGATATTATCAACTCACAGTTGCTCATATTGACGTCATCAGTAAACAATGCACTTGTAAATTGTAAAAATAAAGTTGAAATTTTTCACATGATCTCAAATGGTGTAACCTGTTATAGGTCAAACCACTTTGGTCCACATGTACATTTAGCTGCTCATATTGACGTCATTCAGAACCAAATATTTTTCATTTTCATTGGTTGTTGTTCTCCGACCATCTCAGATTCTTGTGGCTGGGAGAACCAATAGAAATTCATTAAAATTTCTTGGTGGCCAGCCGGAATGGTTTAACCTGTTGTAGGTCAAACCACTTTGCTCTATAGGGTTTTTGCTTTATATCAGTTTATGCTCCATTTTTCTTATTTGTGTGACTTAATGTGGTAGTTTAGAAAATGGCATTCTGCTAATTCAAAATGTTATCTATTTTCTTCATCTAATTTCGTGCAACGTCCATCTCTTTTATCATTATTATTATGTAATCAATGAATGATTCCGAAGACTATTATACTTTACAAAAACCTTTACTATTGCGAACTGCGAAGTTATTATTTGAGCCCATTAAAAAATACTAACCTTTGTATTATTATTAGGTTTACTATGAATCCTTTATCAGTTCTTCAGTTTCACAAATGATTTATTTTATTTACGAAGTGCATTCTGTGTTTTCTGTAGTTGTATGTGGTAAAACTTGAAAGCAGTTGGTTTTTTGAAGTGTTGCCGAAATTGTTCTTGAAATTTTTAAAACGTATTATTTGTGAGAGTCAGGTTATTGGTTGACATTTAGAGCATAACATTTTTCCTGCGATATTCAGCCTTATTTTCGAAAGATTATATGAGTGGGAACTTGGTAAGTTTATAACAACGCTAATATTTCTCATTAAGTAATATCATTACTTTTTGTTCAATCTATTTATCAACTACTCTCAATCCATTATTTTTTAAATCTTAAACATGTAATATTTATAATGAGATCTTAGGTTGATGATGGGAAGTCACCATTCATGACCTGAATTTTATCATGTTACGCGTTCAAAATTTTGTGTGAAAGAATAAAACCATCTACTGATCAATTTTTGAAAATATTGTGATTTCATTACTCTTATAATTTTTTCATAATATGTAATATGATGAATTCTCTGTAACCTGTGCCATCGATAGTCAACGGTTACTCTGTTCGAAATTGCTTGAACGATTGTGTGTTAGATGTTTTTCTGAAATGAGCTGACGCATTTATACCTCACGTTATAATTTATTTTTTGTTTCGAAGTAAAGGTCATAGGCTATTTTGAGGTTTTAAATGTTGGTGTGGGTTACAGCGTTGTTCGCTCATAGAAGTAATATCCATAATACAAATGATATTTTTAAAAATCGTATGTACCCATAAAACATGATGAGTTGTACTTTTTACATTTATTGATTCACTTTCTCGAATGGTAGAACTATACGCGACTTCGTGATGTATGTAAATAAAAATGGGAAACGTTCATGATAAAGTAGGTTTCATAATTTGACCTGTATTATTGTAGCTGTGTACGTATGTTGTGTTACGTATTGTTGAAAATTTCTTTCAAATTTTGAAGTTTTAAAAGTCATAAGGTAGGAAGTTATTAACTATGCATATTAAATTTAAGGACGATTCAGAATTCCACGCGCCGAAATTTTTGAAAATCCTCTTGAGGAAAATAGTGACATCGATGTACTTCGAGAAGTTGAAAGTTTAAGGTATGCACATGATCCATCTTTACTATGTTACTCAACGTATTATTTTCCAACTCTATATAAAATGTAGATCGAAAATGTAATTTTTTTAGAATATCAAGTACCAGTGTAATCTCTGATATTTCTCTACCTTTAGATGAAGCACTCAGCATAGCTACTGGTAAGAAATAATTGATTGAATATGAAGATAATAGGGTTATTTGTATGGAAATTTTTAGTAGTGTTTTTTTCTGTTTGCATAGCGTATATTTTTTACTTTTCGTTATACTGCCACTTAATAATCAAGATATGCTTCAATGAAGTATGAATACATATGTTAGGCAGTGGTGTAAATTCCTAGAGCTCTTTTTTTCCAGTATATTATGCATATACAGTACAGTTAATACATGATAACATACCAATGAGGTTATGAATTTTTTGAGAAGTTAAAAAGATTAAAAATCAAAACTACAACTAAATAGAGGAGATTCTAATTTTTATTTTTATTTTTATCGTTTGTGTCATTTTTTATAAGTAAGTTTTTTTTTTTTTGAAGGATAGTGAGGTGTTTTTTTTTTTTTTAAAGATAGAAAAGGAGAAGGGAGAAAGGTTGTAAAATTTATGAAGGAGTAAGGGATAAGCGCGCGTAGTGATTAGTCAATTTTATTATAACATTCAAAAGTTAAATGCCTCTAAAAGAACTAGCTATATTTACGCCACTGCTGATAAGCTTCGCTTTTCAACATTCATTGAATCATATTATAATTAAGTAACGGTATCTGAATAACTATTTAATTATTATGGATGTATAGGTTTTTCTCAGATATCTAAAATTATTTTATTTACATAATTTCATTAGATTTTAATTATGATGTGCATGTTCATATTGTTATGGAATGTATGTGTGTGCCGTCTTCCATGATGACAATTTAGTATTAGCATAATGAATTTCAATGATCACCAATCTTCCTAGGATGTTTGATATAAAAAACGCTTCTTGGCCTCGTTTTGTTGGCCGAATATTAGCTATGACTAAACGTAATAAATAGAAGTAAATTCGCGTTAAACTGAAGGAGGCTGATTATGGTAGAGCGTATAGAAATGATGACAATAAGTTGTCTGAGCAAAATGAAATGATGTTTTTTCTTCCTTGGATGTCTGACAATGCGCTATTTCAGATATTTTGATATTTTTACTTCATAATCTTTGAAAATAAGCATATTATTAAGATTGCATGTAAACATTTTTTATTATTTGTATTTTTGTACACTTGCATTAGATTCAACAGCTACAACTACGGAATACGAGAGTGCTAATGAAAATGATATTATTTCAAATAGAATGTCATCTTATACAGATGTATCGTGTGATAGTTCGTCAAATGTGAAATCGTTTAAGAACAGCTTTAATGAAGACTTGCATAAACGAGAAGTAGAAAGTTTATTTAAGGTTAGTGTTTGGAAAACCTGGTTTGTACTGAGTTTACTTATCGCACATTCAAACGACTATAGATACCAGATTACCAAATGACGAGTGATATTTATCGCTTTCCTCGAGAAATGAAAAGTGAACAGGCACTCGTCGCATCATTACGAAATAATATAGAAAATTCGTGTAGGTACTTTCAGTCGACAAAATCACTCATGCGAACACGCAAGGACGAATAGGAAGATTGCCGTTTCACTTCACACCTTGATCCTTTTATTTAGTGATGTGTACCGCGTGAACGACACGTATTATTGAACGAGTCATCGACGCGACGACCGCACCATCACTCCAGCGCCGTGGCTGCTATGATCGTTTATTTTAGTAGCTAATGATAATAATGCGAGATCTTGACAAATAATATTGTTTAGAGTATGGAATTAACACCTTCAAAAAAATCGCATTCGGTTATTTGCAATCCACCACAGAATATGTCTACGTAGTATTTGTACTGTGCATATTACTGTTTGATTGTTACAATGAAAATTGTATGATTTGAATAACACTAGTCTAGTCTGGTCTAGTATAGTATAATATAGTATACCGTAGTGTAGTGCAGGGTAACCTAATGTGAATACGTTTAATGTGCCTAAAAATGCGATAGTTGTTTTTGTAAATAACTTTATGGTATTACCTTATATCATATGTTACATCCGATTATGGAAATATTTTATTAGGTTACTTTGAGCTGACACTTTTTTGCTAGTTACTTTAATCACTAATTTTATTTGCAAAAAAGTGTCTGCTTGAAGTGATCTAATTGAATAACATCTATAATTGTTCGTCTAACCAATAATGGATAGAAACGGTTACATATTCACGAGTGTAAGCGTGCTCGACTAGAAGTGAACATTTGTTTTTGCTGATTATTTTTTTTTTACATAAGCATGATATTAACTTGTTTGAAAGTACAAAATGAGAACTTGAAAAAAACTTCTCTGATTTCTAGATGTCGAATAAAAAATTGCAGAAAAATTATCGCAACCTGTTTTATTTGTCGTTGTAAACATCAACAGATGAAGTCTCATCTATATTTGACTGTAATTCAAATTGAGTGAAAAATATCATGGATCGCAGGAGGTAGTGTTCAAGTATCTCGCCTCCGATTTCGCGTACAAAATTTAAAAATACCTCAGTGGTACTGTTGGAATTTGAAGTAGAATAAATAATGCAAATCTAGAAGTATCATTTTCTACATTTTGTTATAAAATCATTTAGAATAATAATAGAAATACGATTTTATTGGCAACTTATTTTATTTATTTAATTCATTATGCATGATAGCTGGAAGATACTACTAGAGTATCTCAAAAACGGACTTTATCAATAATTATACCATTTTAAAGAAAGTTATTCGAATAATTGATTTTTTTACATAAATAAATAAATTTGAAATTCATAAGTTCTACCAATTCCACTTATCCTAAATTTTATCAAGTATCATATAACGCATGGTCATTGTATGTTCAAACAGCTCTAAAAAACAATAATTTCACAGGTTTTCTCATAAAACGTGATTTCACGTACAGACGACATGCTTTTGAGGATAATCAATTCTTCTTATTTATCTCCTCCGGTTCGGAGGTTGACTATACTCATTTTTAAAATTCATATTTTAAGTTGTAAATTGAAATTATATGACGTCATGTCACCTCATGTTCAGTCGACTTCAAAAATCGATCATCTCTAGAGACCTACTCATTCTACCGCTCCCTAAAATTTCGAGTCAATCTATCAAGTTTTACTTTAGTTATAGTTAGAGAACGAACGTTTACAAAAAAACATAACTTCATGTTAAATCATCCTTCCTCAAGTTGAAAAGCTAATAATTTCTGAAACTCTACTTACTCTCATCTATCCGTCTAATATGGTGTCGATCGTCCTCGACTCAAGCCCCATCACATCACGTCATGCCAACTCAGATCCACTCACGTCCAGGAAACACTCAATTCCAGACTACTACGCCTACTCTTTCAGCCATCCGCACCTTATTCTGATAAGTTTTTGATACAAAGGGAAAAACCATGACCTCATACTTCATTGAATCATTTCACGTTATAATGAATTAGAAATCTGATCATTTATAACGCTTAACCATTCCTTCCTGCTATCATGCCTCCTTAAAGTGATCCCACATCAGTGAAACAAAACTGAAACATCGAGTTTTGAAACAAATTTGAATTATGATTTACAAAATTTTTCTGAAACACGGATGTTTTGAAACATGTTTCATTTGTTTTAGACTGTTTCAAAACATAATGGTCGTAACAGTTTTGTTTCAAAACATATCATTGAAACCTTTGACTATATATTAGATGGACCGAGCTAGCAACAAGCAAATGTCAAATTGCCAACCCAAAAACGGTGATACATTACACAGATTTTCTCAGAACACTTGTGACTAAATTCTAAATCGCATGCGCAAATTTATTTCGCGCTAATAGTGCGGCAACGGGACATCGATAGTACTGCTTAAAATCAGAATAATATGAAAGTGATAAAGGACTTCAGGCATGCGCAAGATATAAAGTTGCAACGAGTGTTCCTGACTCAAAAGCATGTAATGTTTCACCGCAGTTTTCTAACTCGTAACTCGGTCCATCTAGTATGTAGTCAAAGATTGAAACTATAGTCGTAAATTGAAAAGTATTATTTTAAAAATTTGATTTTTCAACTAAAAATGGCGTTATTGGTAAGTATTTATCATCATTAACTAATTTTTTTTGAAGATTATCGTAACTAAACGTACGATTAAAATTAGTGAGAACGCTAGAACAGTCGAAACACGTTGTGAGGTACAATAGTGCAAGAGTCATATATGGGCAGAATGTTTTGAATCATTTTTGAAACAATTATTTCAAAAATGTTTCATGTTTCATTTATGTTTTTGTTTTGTTTTCGCATTGTGGGGTAACCTTCACGCCGCGTCACGCCTGATCGCCCCCAAAAGCTAATCACCTCTAAAACATCACTATCCTTATCCTTCCATCAACTTTGAACTCGATCCATCAAGTTTTACTCGAGTTATCGTGGGAGAATGGAAAAACCCTAACGAATGCCTCCTCACGCAAAACTCACGTCCGTTCATCTCATAAAACTAATCTCTCAGACTCTCAAACTATTTTACCCCTACCTTCTTTTATCTTTTAATCATTCTGTTGAATTTTTCCCAACTTATCGTGAGAACGCAAAAAAGCTCAACTCACGCCAACTCATGTCCCATCATGCTCAAAAATTAATTGGCTTTAAATGATCACTAATCTTACTCTTCTTCTATCTTTCAATTCAATCTATCAACTCTTATCTTAGTTATTGCGTGAAAACGAAGAAACTTCAGCTCATGCTAAGTCACGTCTCATCATGTCCAAAAACTAATCAGCTTTAAAGCACCCCTACCTCCACACTTCCTCTAACTTTCAACTCGATCCGTCAAGTTTTACTCGAGTTTTTGCGCGAGAACCAAAAAAACCTCAACTTACACCTCCTCACGCAAACTCACATCCGATCACGTCTAAAAACTGTAATCAGCTACAGAGTACTACTACCTTCATCTCTTTTCCAACTTTCAACCCCATCCGTCAACTCTTACTCAAGTTATCGCGCGAGAACCAGAAAAACTTGACATACGCCTCCTCACGCCAACTTATGTCCGATCACGTCCAAAAACTAATTAGCACGAGAACTCAACTACCACAACCCTTCCTCCAAATTTGGTTTCGATTCGATCACTTCTCGAGTTATCGCGCCAGAACGCGAAGTAATAAATAAAAAAATTAATGAAGAAACAAACCAAGAAACTGAGTGAAGTAAAAGCAGATTTACTTCAAAAATGAAGTCCGCTAAAAACGTTGGAGCTTTCATCCAGCGACTAGGGGATACACGAGATGCCTCTAGTTGGAAGCACAAAATAGTCCCTTCGTCTTCACCTCCGGTTGTGTCCAAAAAGTAATAATTTTTCGCGGTTGATTTTTTAAATTTTTTTTCTTTAATAAATAAGTCAAAAAAATAATGCATTGTTCATAATTAAAAGTGTGAAGATGCGTGGGTGCAATTATAACGCCACTGTATCTTCTCTTGATGATGCTTGCAACTACGAAGTAAAAGCATCTCAATTACGATTTTATGATGCACTTTTTCAATATTATGAATTAGGTGAATACGAGTTTTTCAGTTTTCAATTTCTTCATTGTTGCAGCTGAGCGTTAATTCAGAAATTATGAGTTGCAAAGAAAATGTGAGTGAAGCGGGACCAGCAACAGCTGCCGACATTGATAATGTTGGCAGTGTGCCTTGTAAGTTGAATTTCGAAAGATCACGTCGCGAAGTGAGGTACGAAGTCCTCGTTACAATATTTAATTATGATATTTGTTTTAGTTTTAAATGATTCTTCCGAATTGGACTTCATTTCAAAAGCCGGCGGAACCGGTTTAGTTGCGGAGACTTTGAGAAAACAGTCCTTGTATGTAAAATTCGACCCTTTAGTATCGCAGGAAGTTGATTCTAGCTTCAATAATGACGATACTTTAAGATTAGATGATTCTTTTAGTCGTAATATCAACAATGAAACTAGAAACACTTCCAAAACAGAGTAAGAATCAGTATAAATAGACAGAAGTTTGACGAGTACGTTTAGAACCGTATTAAATTTATTCTTGATGAATTACGTCAATTTACTGTTAAACATTATAGAATAACTGTCGCTGATGAAAATTCTTCGAGCCAAATTACAGATTCTACAATTAACGAGAATGGCAACGTCGGCAAACTTATTTCGGTGACGCCCAATAAATCTCCAAGAAATGTAAGTCAGCGTCTGTTATTCGAAAAACGATATACTACGTGCACATATAAGTATAATAATTATGTACTCATAATTTATATATCTACTTGACTATTTATTCTAAATACAATTTTAGATTACTCCAAAATCATCACCCAGATATATAGACTGTGATCCTGATGACGTAGCCAAACTTCAAAGTTTGTTGCTGAAACAAATGAAAAAAGAAGAAATCTTCAAGGTAATGGATACTTGCGTGAAAATTTTCAGTTTTTATGTTTGTTGACCATAAAACGATAATTTTAATACTTCGGAACAGGAAGAGATATATTCTTTGAAGCAAGATTACGAACAAGTAATAAAAAGATTACAAGATTCGGAGCAAGAAGTTAGAAATTTAAAATCACTTTTAGAGGCTGTTCAAGAGAATGAAAAAAAATTGAAAAACGAACTCGTAGAGAGAATAAAAAGCAAGCAACAACTAAGGTAAAAAAGAGGCAAAAATTGAATTTGTTTTCGACAATAATTTTAAATTAAATGCTTAAATTTGCACAGCTCAGTTATGGAACAGTACGAAAAAACCATGGCGCAAATGATCGAGAAAAAAGAGGAAGACAGAAAAGAATATGAGACAGCGATGAAGAAAATCGAAGCGGAAAGAGATAGTACTGTACAGCATTTGAAGAATTTGGAAAATGCTTTTAACGATATTCATCAGTGAGCTTTAAATTATGAATAGTACAAAAAGATGAATTATTGGTTGTTACAAATATTTTTTGTTTTCAACGATTCATTTGTATCTAACAGAAAGTACGAAAGAGGCAAAGCGGTAAATGAAGCTTTAAAAAAAAACGAAGACTTGCTTAAGAAAAGTTTGAGCGAGTACGAAACAACTGTTAAAACCGTGGAAAATAAATACGAATTACTTAAATCTCATGCTACGTCGCAACTCGAGAAGTAAGCTATATTACTTGCGCATTTTTGTATTTGGCGTATTTCATGTTGTATTATTGAGCATAATTTTCGCAGTGTGTTCTTTACTTTTTAGCTGAGTTTTTATGGCTATACTCTTTGTTTACATTTTGACAAGAAGAGGTTCGTTTTGAACGTCAACTTCGATCGGTTATTTCTCTCTGAAAACGCGATATAATTTATTCCGACCAGTCTTATTTTATTTATTAATCTTTTAAGCAGACCTGACTTTTGATATATTTTCGAATATTTCCTTTCCTTTTGATTAAAGAAGAGTTAAGTGGGCGAGAATTCGCGAGATATGGAAAAATTTTAAACGTCAATCACTCGATTTAGAAATGACGTATCGAAAATTTGTTGAAATACAGGTCTTAATCTAATTCTAAAGAAGGTATTTAAAAAAAGAAATTGGAAAAAGTTGAATTTCCATCAAGCAAAAACTGATCAAAAATTGGAAATTTTTGTTGTAATTGGTCGAAATCGTTCGCTATAAGTTCAACTCTTTAGTGGATTGAGATCTTGAACGACCATTAAAATCGCACAAGTTCGTTCAAAAACGCCTCATCAAAATGTAAACATGAAGTATCCCCTTAACACAAAAACATAGCTATTACAGCCTACATGATTTGGAAAGGTAAGGAAAGTTGAGGAGGGTGGAGACCATTTGTACTCATATGGCAAATATCCAATTAGTGTAGGAACTGGCACCAGGTGAAAAATCTCTTTTCGAATTATTTAAAATTGATTTTTTCAAATGTAATAAAATTATAATGCAGTTGAAATGAATTTATCGGCCTTAAAATTCATTGAAGTAAATTATAAAAATAATTGCTGATTTAGAAATAGTTGTTTAACTTTATTCTGTTATCAACAAACTGAGATGTTTGCGCTGATTGTATCCCAATCACTTGGACGCACGGTATATTAGTTTGCGCTAGCCTTTTGCCTTTCGAATCGATAACACTCACGTAAAAAACAATTAATGAGAGAAAAGCAACATTTAAAAACCAAATTTGATGCGAGAAAACTACTGCATTGATAGAAAATGGCGGGAAAACACGCGCTGTCTAGACTTGGCGGTGTTGTCATATCTCATAACATGTGCTGATGTTATAAGGTGGGTAGAATCATGGTAGAATTGATAAAAAAAACGCAATACGTAAATAGTGCATATAAAGCGGTTAATTATATAGTCGATTGGAAGGTATATTATAAGCAGCACGCTCTGATTATAAACACTTTAACTAGAGTCTATATAAGTGCTAGTTCAGAGGTATTAATGCACCAGTACGAAAATATGCGTACGCATTCCTGGAGTGGTAATAACACTATGTGCACTGGTTTCCATACCTAAGAAACGTTGTAGCGCTGTGTATAGAGTTAGCTTGAATTTGGGTCAAAATAGGTCTAAAATGGTGGATTATCAAAATTTGAATAGAGCTTTAGGAGCCTCAAATTAGTGAAAATGTAATTAATATGAACTTATACAATTATTGGCGATAAAAAGTATATTATATCTCATATACTATAAATGTGGTCGGGGTCATAAGAAGTCGAAAATGTTTAATTGTGGGTTCATGACTAACCTATTCTGATTTCAACTTCCCGAATGAATTTGAGGGGAGAGCAGAGAAGAACTTTTAGAGGAGAAATTGCTGCTGTAAATTTCATGAATCTTCCATATCTCCTCGCTAAATCGACCTATGAAGGCCAAACTTCGTATGTACAGTTAGTTCATGACCAGAATATGATCTTTCGAATGTGAGTCAAAATGTATCCAAAATGATGTATTTTAAAAATTTGAGGATGATTTAAGGGACTCAAGTGGTCATAATTTGAGAATTGTGTGTTCATATGATGATTGCATGGTAATAAATACCACTTTGTTCTAAATTCAACTTTATAAGTGGTTTTGGAAGGATAGAGTGGGTAGTTTCAGATTTTGTGCTGGGCGTGGCCTGCAGGCATTAAGGGGTTTGCAACGTTATATGCAAACCTGAACAAGCCCTAGTTAAAAACTCAGCTCTAGTAATGCGGCATGGCTGTTTTCGTGTTTTTTTTTTCTACATTCATGTTTTTACATATTAGAGCTAATCAAGAATTAGAACTCATAACGCAGTCGTATGAAAAAGAACAAGCCAAATTGAAAGCTATGTTACGAAAATCGGAAATACAAATAAATTCGCTTCAAAATGCTTTAGACAGGAAATCCAAAGAAAATCAAGAGTTGACTGCGATTTGTGATGAATTAATTGTTAAGTTATCTACTCATTCCAGCGCGTAATCTAAGTACCTAAACCTAATTTATTATCATTATTTTATCTTTTTATTATTATTATTATTATTATTATTATTAATATTAACCATAATATATTGATGTTATGTTCAATTGTAAACGCTGTCTCGCTATTTCTGCCAAGCGCAGTTGTGCCTTCTAGACGATTTTCCCCGCATTCTTTATATCTACTTTCTTTCTTTCTTTTTTTACATTTTTTTAAGAATACTAGTAAAAAACGGCAACATACTTGAATCTTTCTAGAAAGTAACGTTTCATTAAAATGAGGCTAGTTTTGCTGAAAAAAATATACAACTGAATTATAGTGTTGATTTCTATAGTTCTTGGATTATTAATTAAATAAATAAATAAATTCACCAATTTTTCCACTATTACCTTTTAGTTTACTCTAAACCTAATTCATTAACTTTTTCATAGTGATTCGATATGTGATTATTTAAAATACCCTTGTTTTCCTCAATTTCCAAACGCTGTTGGGAACATTAGAGCGAAATTTTCTACATATTCGTGTATACTAACATAGTTGAAGAAATAAATTATTTTTGTACGTGCTCTTTTTTGTGCAACTTGTTTTTCATCAAAACTAGATCTAATAAATAAATTTTATTTTGTTTGTTGTACATGAAAAGAATAAATTTGAAATATCAAACGCTCTCGATCAACGTTGTAAAAAATTTGATTTGGTAATGTATTGGAAATAAGTTAATGACCTATAAGTGTCCGTGCTGTTACTCTTGGCGTTTTAAAAAAACGACGAGTTACGCTCATAATATTTAAGTCTTTAAAAAGGCACGAATTTCATTCTTTGTATACAACGCTCCATTTTATCGTAAGGTTGCACATGTACAATGTACATGCACTAACGCTGTAACGCGACTTTTTGTTTATTCTCATTAGAATCCATAAATAACGTAGTAACTTTTTTCATTCTTATTTTTTTGTCACTTATTATTTTTTTCGAGTGCATTATTCTTTGTGTACCTACTTCTATTTGCTTTACAAAGCATCTTTATTGAGCACCAAGTAAATACCTATTTGTTGTTAATGATGTGTTTGTTTTCACAAATTTAAGAAAAAATATAGCATAATTATCTATGTATTTGCTATCTGCTTACTTTTTGATTGAATACATTTTATGTACGTAATTATGTATTATATTATCAAAGCTGCTTCTCTAAAATTGACAATATTCGGTTGACGTGGATACTTTATTATTTCATTAATATTGAAATTATGACAGTTTCTTGTTCAATTTTAATAAATTATTATATTTATTTGAAATATAATTATGGTACATCAGAAATAAGACCATTCGAAAATTCATAAAATTACGTATTTATGAAGAAGTGATAAAGATAAATTCATCTGTCTATGCGATACTTTTGTCAACAGTTATATGTAACTGCGAACGGGCAGAATGAGAAATCCATCGAGCTTTTTCTACTGTATCGAGCAGTTTTTACGAGTAATCATTCGACAGTTCCTAAATATTCCTTCGTATCGA
>VFXL01000319.1:0-42296 GCA_009761765.1 Phenacoccus solenopsis | reverse complement strand
TTCGCCTTTATTTGAAAACTTAATTTTTGTTTGAATTTTCAATTTAATTAGAATTAATACATATTTAATTAATAATAATCATAACGCACTCGATCGCAGCATGAATTTGTGTGGGCACTACCGCTCAGTAATAATGCTTTAGTTGTGTAAATAAGCAAATTGATAGCATTATATTTGAGAGCTGTTGATTTGTTTGAAATTATAGGAGTGAGTGTAGGACAACACGAAGGCTATTTCGTTTTCCAAACTGGAGGCTAAACATAAAATTGAAATTCATGTCACACTTCGTGAATACAAAATTCATCAGTTTAATACATTACAGTCAGTACGAAATGCATAAATACGCACTTGGTGGCATTTTATTAAAAATAGTGGAAACAGCCCGACAAGCAACCCTACAGCACAGTGGACGAGAACAATAAACAGCTAATGTGACCAAATACCTTACCACTTGCGTCAAACTTTCTTTAAAATTTTCTTCCAGTACTTCGGGCAATAATCCATTTACAACGCTTTCAAACGTTATGATCTAGACATCGAGAAAAAAATCGCTTCGTTAAAAATCAAAACTTTTAGAGTATTTATAGAACACGCGGTGGTAAATAATAGTAGATTACGCAACAAGGGAGTAACGTGGGTATTTTTAAACGAGTGCGACAGTTGCAGCATGAACCGCAGGCGAGGGCTGCAAACGCACTCGTTAGAAAATACACTTTACTCCCGAGTCCCTAATACTATTTTTCACAACGACTTCTCAATTTTAGACTCAGTTACGAAAAACATTAACATAAATGATTACAAAGTAAAAACGAACATTTGAACAAGTTTCTAACGTTACGAGGTTGCAACTAGTAATACATAGAATCTGTGAAAATACAAGGCTGCTAAACTTGGTAATTTAGCGCAGCGGGAGAAAAAGTTACCTTCTCTTCCGCTGATAAACTCGCTGTAAAAAACGTACTTTAGGCTTTGCGCATGATTATAATGTCATGATGTATTTTACTGCCTGAGTTGTGAAAAATTCTCTCGAGCATTCAATGTTGCTTCAAAATGAAACAAACTTACAGAAAAAGAGCAATGAACTCTCGGGGCATCTAAATTGTTATCTGTGTTCAAATAAGTGAAGGAATTCATGAACTTTTTACTGTAATCCAAAGTAAGTTGGAAATAAAGGAAAGCTATTTCTTGTTGAGAACTGAAAGCACAAATTTTGAGTTTACATTTACATATAACGAGGTTACTCATCTGTAGCAAAAAATATAACATACTTTTTATCTAATTCTCTTATGATTACGGATATGACGAACTGTAAATTGATAGCTGTCCGTTCATCGTCGAAAATTTTAACATCATCTGCTATGGCATTACAACCTTCGTACCACCACTTCATCAAGTGCCAGTAGCGTTAATATCATGGTGCAAAATATTTATAAAATAATGATTCTTTTTTTCTCTAATGACGGTTTCCCTAAAAATCGAACGTAAAAACGAATATAAATTTCTTGATTAGTCATTAGTGTTATTACTCATTAATAGGATAAGTTTTTTTTTATGCACGAAAAACATAAAAATATGCACTTAAATATGTGTTTATTGAACTGAAAATATGCTAAAATGCACATCGAAAATACCCAAAATATGTAAAAATATGCACTATAAAATCATCAAAATCAAGGATTTTTCCTCCTAATATCAAAAAATGCAATTTTGGATTCGTAAAAATAAATTGAAGCGATAATACCAGGAGAAATTCGTAGAAAAATTTCGTTTCAGTTTTTTTTTTTTTTTTGGCAAAAACCCCAAAAAATTAAAAAAAATTAAATAGTTTGCAATATTTTTTTCTTTTGGTTTTTTCGAGTTTAGAACGCGTAATTTTGTTTTTTTCCATTTTTTAAGTACTTCTATGTCGAATATGCTTTAAAAACACAAAATATGCCCTTCAAACAGGAAAGTATTCTGTAATTTTGTCAAAAATATGCACTTTTATGTATTTTATACCAAAATATACAAAAATATGCGCTAAAAAATTTCACAATTAGTTCTAACACTGCATGAATCGCAACAGAAACTCGAAAATACAGAATAAGATACAACAGGAAGAAATAAGAAATTTCATAAAAAAACTTTCCCTACTCATTAAATACACCGTACTTTTACGTACTTCAAATATTCAATCATCACATCAGCACCTTCTGATGAATCATTTTTAAAGTAAGTTCTTATTGCATGGCTCAAGTAATCACTAAAACCAGGAACTGTAGCTAAAACGCAATAACATTCGAAAGCTCTTTTTTTATTTTCCAAATCTCTTTCTGGTGAGAAAATTCATTATTAGTCGAAATAAAAAAAAAAAATACACTATACATACAAAGAACTTACCATTGAATTCACTTTTTATAACGCTGTGGATATTTTTCGGAGAACTTTCAGCAATTGTTTTGAGATGAAGTATCAATCGAATTCTAAACATTTATGTAAAAATATCGAAAAGTGAATAGTTATTGTTGATTTGATTTATTCCGTCGATACAGGCATATAGCCGCATACCTTGAATCATCGTTCAATTCATGCGATATAAGTCTAAACAATATCAGACACAATGACTGACGCTCTTCTTCATTCAGCAATTTTACCAAAGATGCGCATACCGCAATAGCTTTCTCTCTCAACTCGGCATTATCACATTCACAATGTGACAAAAGCATCTGCGGAACCTTAAACCACAAATTTTTTATTTCTGAAAGTTCGGCTACAATTCAAAACAAAAAACATTTCAACGAATTACAATCAATCATTACAAGGCAAAGAGCGAATAAAGTCAGAAATATAAAATAACTATGTGTACCGCAATTTATATTATGAAAAACGCAAGCGGACAAAATTATTTCCATTGAATTTAGTAGACTGATAAATTGCTGAGATGAATGACAACAAATGCTCACCAATTTCGGCAAAACCTAATACAATCAAAAGTAATAACAAACGCCTACTATATTATTAGAGCATAAAGGTGTATGAAAATACATAAAGCTAGAGAATGTGAAAATCAGTCGGACGTACCAACGTACCGTAACTTTCAACATAATGTATTTACCTTGGAAACAATAAAACAAGCAGAAACATTGGAGATCAGTGAAATTTTTGACAGAATTTGAGCAGCCTGATGAAATGCGTTTAAACTGACATCATTTAAATAATGTTGAAAACCTGAAAAAAATTAATTTAAAAATCGAATACTCAAAAGACTAGACGATTATGTCGCCAATATAGAAATGCAATTCTGATACCCATTAATAAGTATGATTAATACCAGAAAATATTTCTTGCAGTACATTCTTGAGCTCACTTTCATCCTTGTTCTCTAGATGTTCAATAATAGCGATTAAAACGTCAACTATACGATTTCGAAGGTTTTCTTGGTTCAGTACTTGTCGCATTTGATCCAATAAAGCCGCTACCACCTGACTAGTATAAGGAGATACCGTATCTATTGGAAAACGGATGTAACACTCTTTCTACAAATGGATTAAAACATTGAATAAAGTATTAATTGTATCGTAATTAATATTCAAATGAAAAGTTCAACTACCAATAGTAGAAGCGAATCGGCTTTCGCTACTTCTAAATCAGAAGATAATTTTTCCAAAGCCAAAGATACAGCGAATGGTGTGAATTCTGGTAGCGCCGTCAAACACGGCAGTAACATATTAGACAAAGTTTCTCTTGAAATTCCTCTAGGATCATTAGGATTCTAAACAATGCGAATGACTGCATCATACTTTTACCAATAATGGAAGGAAGGTACAACATTCAGAGATAAAATTCTTACCGCTCTGAAATCTATTGGAAAATAACAAGAAACAGCTTCAAAGGCATCTTCTAACAAATGACCAGGAGGAAATGTACGAAAAAAGTACGGCAATTTCTCAAATAAATATAACAAATTACGGGGGTCTCGTTCGCTATCGATGGCAGTTAAACAACCACAAACGAAATCCGGACCCAAGGAGAGCAGCTCTGTAATTATTTAATTTACAACATGTAAGTGTACTAATGGCATGCGACATCAAAATAAGGATGGAAAAACTCAGCTATAACCCTGATGACGAAGTGTGCCATGAATTACGATATTATAGTGAACATCATTATGATACGATAATATCTGATATCATTAGGATACCAAGATGACATACTTCGTCAAGAAAGGAGGTTTTTACCATTTGGCATTCGTGTCATCATAGCAATGAATATCTCATAACATGTCAGTCTATCAGGTTGTGTTTGGGACTGACAAACGAAATGCAAATTCATTGTAGTAAATATTTTAGACACCATCCCAGGAGTTAAATTCTTCATTCGCAACTGAAGTGAAAAACATTATAATTACGATGACAAGAAAAAGTGTAAAGACAACAAATAAATGTCAAGGAAATTCTTCCACAATTGTACCAGTGCCAAAAACGCCTTCAGAACAGAGGGTGTGATAGAATGATGATCCAACATGCGATCACAATAAAAATTAATAAGTGATTCTATTTCTTCAGACTTTAAATAGTCATCAGGAAGTTCCATCAATACCACACTCAATGCATCACTACCAGCTCGTCGAAGTACTACATCTGAACTCGTTAACAGACATCCCAAATTTTCAGTAAAATTCAAAAATGTTAAAATTCCACATTGCAAATCTAAATGAAAATAAAGAACACTTGATTATCTGAACCACATACAGGTAGCGGTGCTTCAACAAAATTACTATATAATAATGAAAAAAACAATGCAATATCTTTACCATGTGCGATGGAACAACATAATTTACTGGAATTTTGGCCTGATTTAACCAATTCAATTAGACTTCGAATTTTTTCTGCGCTCATATCCATACTCACATCTACTTACTTCTAAAGATGAAACTTGAAAATAAGCAATGTTCCGAATTGAGGTGGGGTTGAGATGTGATTATTTTTACATCCTATAAGATCCTCATTCGTAATCAATTTTCAAAAATTGAAACATCCTAAATTTGCCATTCTTTATGCTCTTCGCCGGATTAACTCATACACTATTTTACTGTTTAATATAAAATTTAATAAATAATTATTATATTATTATTATCACTATCATATGGGTCTGAGGAACCTGAGGAACATGTTCGCGTTCGCCGGATTCTGCGCTAGTAAGGTTGATAAGATTGACACTAAGCTCTGGCTCACGCATAATTAGGGCATCTCTAACCCAGGTATGGAAATACGCCATCTTTGGTTATCGATATTACCACAAAAAGAGAAGTACGACAAATGGCTTACCTAAGATAATGGTGTAAAAATTTTATTTTGGTGTAAATTAAGGAAATTATTTTGATAATATTTCAAAACATTGAAGTCTTATGCGAAAAATACGATCATTTTATGTATAAGGCTAATTTGAAAAATTTCACCATCCATAACCTAATAACCAAAAATGGCGTATTTCCATACCCATTTTATAGTGCCTTACGCATAATGAGCGCGTGAGCGCCTGAGCGGGAATCTGTGGAAAATTGGAAATGAATACGGTAGGGCTCTATAGACACTGGTATGCTGGATCCGCCATTTTCGTCCTTTGTAGCGACGTGACGTGTATTATTGACACTGTGTACTCCTCTTGAAGTTCTTGACTGGTTTGCTTCAATCAACTTTAACCTGCCGTTGTTAACATGGGGGAATAGATCGACGATAGCATAGATGTATAGTACACCTCTCAATGTAACCAACGCACTAGGTCGCACTCCCTCTATCTATCTTAAAAACCGCTAGAGAGCGTTGCATAAAGCGAATTTTGGTACACTCCTGTTTTCCTCCTGAGAAAATGTGAATAGAAAAAATACATTATAGTTATTCATGAGAGGAAACAGTAGTGTACATTTTGTTAATTTCGCAGCGCTCTCTAGCGGTTTCTAAAATAGATAGAGGGAGTGCAACCTGGTACGTTGGTTACGTTGAGAGGTGTACTATATATCTATGCTATCGTCGATCTATTCCCCCATGTTAACAACGGCAGGTTAACAGTTTAACTTCAGTGATAAAAAATAATTTCCAAGTGTGGCGGTGAATATGACTACATGACTGCTAGTCCTTAGTAAAGTTATTAAAAGCTCCTGAAGTCCAAAGGAAATTTTATTATTCGTTAAAGATGCAGTTGGAAACTAACGAAATGTGATTCTAATATTGAGTCATTCTATCACAGTCTTGCTTTGAAATTTCATTCTTTTCGAAGAAAATTATGTCAATAGCGAATGTCCATTTGTCGTTTCCATAACGACAGAATTTTCCTTTTTTTTTGAAAAAATTGCGATACCTCAGAACAACTTATGCCGTGCGTGATGGAAACTGAATGGTACAACTTGATCAAGAACTCTGAAAAAACGGCATTGCTAGGAAATAGTAACTCTCAAAATACTTCTTTAACCAAGTGTTGAGGGGTTGAAGAGTTAGTAGGCTAATGAAAAATTAATGTTTACAGAATTGAAGAAAATTCACTATAAATTTCCTGATGGCAGAGAAATGGTTGAGGAATACAACTTGGATACTGGTGTTTTGAGTAAACGAGCATGGAAAACGAATGACAGCATTTATAAAACTGTACGATGGGATATTGAAGTGGGAGATCCTTTGCCCGAAAATGGAGAAGAAAACCTAGAGAGAATTGGTATTAAGGAGAGTAAAAATGAGGTTAGTTCATGTTGCTTTGTACGATTCCTTTGAATATCGACTAAGACTTGATTTAATTTTGAAATTTAGCCGTTTGTTGTGCACCGAATCACAAAATCAAAGCTAGAATGGAGAATACGCAATCTACCTTACGATTTGAGTGTTTATCACGTAGCAGTAGACCCTGAACAAAAAAATATTACTATACGAACAACTAATAAGAAGTATTTCAAGAAAATACCCATGTTGGAATTACAAAGATTGAATTTAATACCGCGTCAGAATTTCTTAAAATTTTCACACGCCTATAACACATTGATAATTTCGGTATATATGAAAATTAATTGTCATTTCGGTTATTGTGTGAATAACAGCACATGTGCATTTAACTTGATTTTGTTTCATTTTTCAGTATGAGAAACCACCAGAATACGTAGCTTTTGAAAAGTTAATTGAAACTGAATTGAATAACGTTAAAGTTATTGATAATGCTGATATCGATTGCAAGCAGAGCTGATGCCTAAATATTTGTCTAGAAAATAAAATAAAACCGACCAATGAAAATTGTATATATTAATGATTTAGCAACAAAATAATCTAATAAAAATAATAACAGTCGTATAAGTACAAAATCTTGTTTTTTAATGACATGGTATAATTTCTAAGGTTCGTACGATGTTAAGCTAACATCATTTATAACATTATCCTCATCGTTTTCATCTGCAAAAACTATCGGGAGGTCCAATAAACTATCCGGCGTCAAGTTTTCTATGCCTGTAGTTTCCTTTTCATCTATCCCTTTTTCATTACTTGTTTGATCCTGATTCGAGCTCATGGACGAGTAAGATGAGAGCACCACGGTCCTCTCTATACTTCTTTTAGGAGGAATAGTACGACGCACATAAGGTCGCCTACCGCCTCGAGTCTTACGAGCGAATACTACAAATACAAAACGTAAAAATGAATATTAAAAAGATATTTTAAATAAAGATATTTATATACAACTATTTGATATCAATATAAGATTTTTTCACAACATATGCGTGTAAACACTATCTTTATATTCTTCTAACTGAATGTAAAAACCATAACTTTATGAACGACCAGTTTTATGCACTGGTGCAATGAAGTAAATACATGTCTAACTAATTTCAACACCTCCAAACGCCAAATTCCCAACATCCATAAAAAAAAGTATTCGTTATTTCATTATTATCTTTTTACGGGATCAAGAAATAAACACATGAATAATTGTTTCTCTATGACTTCAATTTATAATTTATAGAATTATGAATGTTTTTAAACTTTAAACATTTCATTCCAGTTAATTTTGTAACCCTGCTTTTGATAGAAATGAATTCAAATCAATCAAATAATCACTAAAAAATTATTTAAACCGTAGAATTTGAGTTACCGAAGTCCTGAATTATTCATTATGCCATAATGAAGTCAAACAAAACGAATAGGTGATAATTTTTATTTTTATTTTTCATGAAGTGGAATTTGGCGCTCAGGGGTGTTGAAATTAGCTTGATACAGCTTCGATCATACCGGGTGACTACTTGATTCGAGCACCCAAGCGAAAAAATTAGTAAAAGCTGAATAAATTCAAAACATGTATGTATTTTTGACAATGAAAGTATAAATTAAAATTGTGTATTTCATTGATAAACACTTTTAAGTATTAAATTAATATTATTTATGCCATTTATCGTTCTTAATATCATTCAAATATGTAATTTATTTCTATGAGAGAAAGATTTTTGCACTTGGGGTGCTCGAATCAAGTAGTCACCCGGTATAATACCTATATCTTTTCCTCGTAGAAATAAATTTGTATATTTGAATGACTGGCATAAATAAAATTTATTTTATGCTTAAAAGCGTTTATCAATGAAATGCAAATTTTAATTTATACATTAGTTATCAAAAATACATTTATGTTTTGAATTTATTCACCTTTCAGCTAATTTTTTCGCTTGGGTGCTCGAATCAAGTAGTCACTCAAACCAAAAGACAGCAGGGTTCACCCCGTGAGTGGTCCAAAGTGAGGGAATTCGAGTCACTTTGGATGAATTTCATCACATTAATTACGGCACGCAGAAAATCTATATTAATAAAAAAATGGAGGAAAGCGAATGCACCTGTCCCTATTCCTTAAAACATTTAATCTGTAAACTAAACACTCGTTTGTAATCTACCATTTTACTGGATTTGTTGCATAATCTACTATTTATTACCAGGGTTGCGAATTTTATGCGCTAAAAATGGCAAAATATGCTTTAATTTTGCATGAAATATGTGAAAATATTCCCTAAAAAAGTAAAAGATGCAAAATTAGGCGAAATCAATATGGATATCAAAAAAACAGGATTACTGATAAGCTGAACAATAAAAAACAGCTGTTAGCACAGAACAAATGATAGGAAATCATTTTTATTACATTTATTTCTTAAAATTGCATGATATTATTAAATGAAAAGTTCATTTTGGACCTATTGAAGAAGAATAAAAATAGCAAAATGTGAAAAATGATACGTATATTGATAAAATATTCGCTTAACATTGAAATATTGGATGAACATTCCCTAATATGAGCTCAAAATTATCAAAATATGTGAAAATATGCTCTTAAAGCCAGAATATGCGAAAATATGCACTAACAACTTTACTTCACACAGTTCAGAATTCCATGATTCGCAAAGATCCGTTAAATATTCCCTTCTATCTAACTTAAAGAAAAATATGTTGTAACATAAAATTCGCAACCCTGTAAATTATATACACTTTTTTTGCAACAATGATAAGAATGAAGAAATGAATGAATAATACCTGGAGGAGATGTAAGTCTGGTAATATTATCGGAATTTATCGGTGATTTTCTATTTAATCCAACGACTTGGTAAGTGAAGGAAGTACTAGGATTTCCTAATCATTATAAGAATGAAATGAACATGAATGTAGCTAAGTATAATAATCATTGCTATCATTTATCTTAAGCGATTAGTTAAAATTGATTCATACCTGAAAACTCAATTCTGTGATAACCAGATGTTTCATTTGAATTAACAGGGCTCGTACTCTTCTTATGATTAGTCATTCCATCAGAATGCAAGGATTTTTTCTGGGTATCATAGTCAGGTTGCTTGTTAATGGTTGCTAATCTTTGATGAACAGACAGTTTAGGCTAAAAAATAATCAAAATGTTCGGGTCAAATCAAATCTATCATTTCGAATATTATGAATTGAAAATTGAAGAAAAAAAACTTACCGAAACTCGGTCTAAATTTGCTGCTTGATCAAAACGAATAGATGTTTCATACTCGTGATCTAATTGCGAAAAGGATGCTGAAATAGAAGGCTTTACTGTTTTTTTAAGTATTGCGGTTCGCGATTTCTTCACCGTTTCTATATATAAAAGCGGATTATGATTACAATAATTAAATTTACACCATATTCTACTTATGATTCAATAAATTTAATTTTTACCCCTAAAAATTTGTTTCAATAATTGTGCTTCAGCAGGTGAGACTGTGGCAGTAGTTTTACTCGCATCTGAACTAGATATAATCGATACTACAACTTTAGGGGGTTGAATAACGTCATTCAGGAATTCTGCTATTTCATTCTTTAAACAATAATGATAATAATAGGCATTAAAAAAAATAATTACATTCTTGAAGGGGAAAAATGGAAACATCATTCAACTACCAAAATACATCGATCCACGATACTTTGAGTAACGGAGCATTTCATTTTTAAAAAGTGATTTACTCTTAAATGATCATCTGCACCACCAACAACGATAAGACCTGATTTGCATTGTAATTTTCCACGAAATTCTTCGACTTCGTCAATTCTGAAATGAATACATTTTTTCTTCATGCTATGCTTTACAAGAAAAATGAGGTGTGGGCCAATCATTTAACAATTAAAAGCTCACGTAGCTCTGGTGGCATTCTGACCAATGATAAACAACAACGGGGTTCGTAATTTCAATAACTTGTCATTCGCTTTTCCGACTTTACCCTCAGTCGTGAATATGTTGAACCCAATACAAACAACCGCAGTAATCTTCGTACTGAATCCCAAAGCGATCTATATACGTTACCAATACAAACATATTTCTTTTAATTCAACGATGTCTTGACATAATGTTGTTGATACTAAATGAATATTTTGAAAGCTTCACAGCACTCACATGACAAGCTAATAAAGATCCAGCATCCATTCCTACTAATATAATAGGTCGTGCCGGGTAATCAGTTTGAATTTCAATCACTTTGGTTACGGCTGCATTAATCATTTGTTCCAACAACGTGGGAAGTTCTACATCACAAGAAGCTACAAATCACGATAATTACATCATCTTGAAGAGTTTACTTTCCATACACGCGAAGAAATATAAATAGAATATAATATCTTACTTTTCGGCACTGTTACAGTTATCAATGTACCTAATAACGACAATTCGCTCATTAAACGAAATGGTCTCGTATTCGGTTGAAAACTATTACCCATACTCGTGGGAACCAAAACAAGTAAAGGTTCACCGAGAATTTTTTTCTGAAACCGAAAGTATTTTTCATTATCGAATACTCTTCTCGATATTACACTTTCATAAAATACTCACAGGTTTATGTTGCGCAATCGCTGAACTGAATAGATCTAATGACTTTTTTTGAGTATTTGACATCTCCGGGTTCAAGAATCGAGAACGGACTGAAGAAGAAGATGGAACCGCCATATGTTCCAGCAAATGAGAAGGTACTTTGGTTTCCATATACTGTGATGAAAATATCAAAAAATTATTGATAGATATTCCTTGTTTTTGTTTTTCCATACTAAATAAATAAATAAAGGATCAAATAAACTCCATTCATTTATACCTGAAATGCATCGGTATACACCTTGAGGAGACATGTTGGTAATTTATCCAAAAGAAAATTATGCAACCACTGAGCGGTGTAAGGTTCCCAAGCAACCGACCCATAAATACGCTTTAGCCGAGAAGCAGTCTTTTTCATCATGAGATGTCTTTTTACAGCTTCATCACGTAAACCTTTATGAACTAAACGCGTGAAATAATCACCTTCCAAGACTTGTACCGCAGAACGAAATAATCGATTCTTTACTACATTCCAATCTTTACTGTACGCAAGAAGGAATAATAATATGCAGAAATTAATGACAACGACTACCATCGAGAATATCCAATTCATAATACGAAGTTCTTACTAATCCACTTTATCCAACCAATTGTCTTCATATTCAACCGTTTCTTCAGCTTCGGTAACTTGCTCATTCATTTTAACAGAATTATAAAATAAAGGTAGACTATGATCAACTGTTTCAACATCTACGTGCTCGTTATTTACACCATTTCTATAATGGCATACGAAGGCTTTGTTGTTAAATATATAGATAAATGATGCATTGAATGGGCTGATGAAAACAACATCACTTACGAAATCTCAACGACTGGGTTACCTAATGGAACTGTGAATAAGTATTTAGCTGGATTTAAATATCCTCCATGATATTTTTTATGGCTTGGTTGATTATACGCGTGTTCAAAATAAACATGGTCTGGAGTTTCTTTCTGAAATGTAATTTGACAGACATAAAATCGTAATAATTCGATAACAAAGTATAATGTAAAATTTTCAAATTAACTCACAAAATCAATGAAATATTTGAAAGCATAATCCAAATTCACATATTTATCATCATCCATTTTTATCGTGATTTTACGAAACGCTTTGAAAGAAATTATTATTCTCAATAACACCAGAATGAACTCACAACGCACTAGATCAACAGAAAATACAAAAGACTATATCCAAATGATTAGGGAAGGATTTTTTTTCCATACGTTTGCAATTAGGACCCTTCAGAGCAGTGGCGCGCTAGTGTCGTGTTTACATTTAATTGGGACCCTTCAGAGCAGTGGCGCGCTAGTGTCGTGTTTACATTTAATTGGGACCCTTCAGAGCAGTGGCGCGCTAGTGTCGTGTTTACATATAAATGCTATTATCAGTTCTGAAAACGGGGAATTTTTGCCGCCAGTTGTAGACTCACACAGTGAAATGTTTAAATTATTTGAAAAATCGAATAAATGAAATGAATGAATTGGGTTTGGCCAATTTAATACTTATCTATCATTTTGGTTTATAAATGAGATTCTTTCGCATGGTATTTACGATATTTGGATAATTGTACCACTATAGTCGTTAGTAAGTGCATAAAAAATAATCATTTATTTCGTAACAATAACACTGGAATTCGATTTATCTTCACAACTGAACAAAAAGCAATTAATTCCATTCAGTATATATATATGGTCTAAGAAGACCGCTGAGCTCTGGACCGGTTATTGGTCAGGAGGTCAGGTCCGGTCTAATTTTTGTTCAGTGGGGTGGGTCGGTCTTTGGTTGTGGATCATTGGAAATTAGTTCTTAATGGTTATTGCTAGTTTACAATTTTCAGAAACAAACTATGTAATGCAAAAAAGGGTCGGTCAGGGTTGCAGTCTCCTTTTTTTTTTTTTTTTTTCGGTTACCGGTTGGTTTTTGGACCCGGTCATCGGTCCGGTCCAACAGCTCAGATAATCGGTTATCATAAACATAAGAAAACGATGACCGATTACAATGATCGATTATCGTGCAACACTAGTAATAAACCTATCACTGTGCATCACGTTCTCATTCAATGCCCAAAGTATCGTTTCCTTCGTCAAAAGTTCCATCTGCCACCCCATCTCTCCTCAAAGATATTGTTTATATAGACTTAAACATGATATTTACGATGCTACTAATTTTGTGAAATTCACATTTGAAGTTGAAATCGCGTTACCTAATGATATAATAAGTAGTCTTAAGATGTGAAATCCAAAAAGATTCTTAAAATTTTTCACAAAACCATTTTGTTCATTTAAATGAAAATTGTTGATAACATTAACAGTATAACACTGAACGGTAAAAAATATAAACAGTTGTTTCAAAATTGAGAAAAGAATTTTCAATTTTTAAATAAAAAATTATAGCATGAATATTACAGCTACGAAATCCATCGATATCCTGTTCGAAAAAGGATAAAATTCTCTACTAAAAAATGAACTTAAAAATTGGTGCAATCAAATTTACAAGGACTCGGAGTCGGCTCCAGAGTTGGAGTCAAACTGACTCCAAAGTGACTCCGAAAGGTTGGAGTTGGAGTCAAGTATCTAGACTGACTCTGGAATCAAAGTGGAGTCAGAGTCATGTTTTAAAATTGACTCCGGAGTAAGTTGGAGTCTAAAGTCATGTATTCAGGTTGACTCCGGAGTCAAGGCTCGGAGTCGGAGTCATGCTTTCAGTTGACTCTAGAGTCAATAGTCGGAGTCGGAGTTAAATTTTGAATATGACTCGGGGGTCCTTGCAAATTTATTTGAGAGAATTTTTTGTGTAAAGTTCGTATCATGCCAAACAAAGATTAAAAGAAGCGTTCACAAAGCGTCATTATTGCGTGAATTCGGATGAAACTTAGATCAATCGACGCGAAATTTTAATATCTTTAATTCATGTTCTTACAAAATCTTACGTAAACCCTCTTATTTTCGGTAAAAATTGAAAAAACTCATTTTTCTTCCATAAGCCATGTACATTTGATCACCTCGATTTGCAACTCGAAGGAAATTTCGGTAGATTTCAGCCACTCCGCGTGGAATCGTCAATTGACACTTTGGTTGGTACTCGATGCATCTTGGATGCGTGGGTAAACTAAGTAAAATAAGAATTCATAAAATACTGCTAATTTGTAGCGTAAATGGGAAAATTTACGCCAATAATTTTTCACTCATTTATTTGCTTTCTAATTCGCTGACGGTATAGCCATTAAAAACGTTTGCATAGCTAATAATTCGCTGAAAACTCTTTCATAAAATTCGCTATACTTAGATGTAAAAAAAAGCTGAAAAATCCGCCTGCTTAATCTGTTCATGTATATGTACCAATCCACATACAAGCTGCCCATTCAGATAAGTAATATAGTTAGTGTTGTGGATCGAGGAACTGAGAGTTTTGGATTCAAATCCCGACAAAACCTCACAATTTTTTGTGCTGCCGAGATATCGCAACAGACGTACCCATGCATAATAATTATATGTGGTATAGAATTCCAAAAATGAAACACTGAACCAACATAAGCAAACTTGATAGTGATTGAAACTGAAATTATTTGCGTTCAAAAGGAAAATTTATTGGGACCACACATTGGATTTTCAAGTTGGTAGGCCATATACAACGTTAACAAAGATCTTATTACACTGAAAGTTTTAGTCGCTGTCGAAAGACTATTCTTACGCGTGTGAATTATAACATCGAAATGCCGTTTTTGTGGATTATAATTTACCATTTGGAAATGGGGTGCATGTTGATTAACATAAAAGCCCTCAGCTGTCCTTGTAACAACCGCAATTGTATCGTACAAAATAATAAATTTCGCATGTTGACTTGCTCGATAGCGACTAGCGAGTTTCGATTGTATTATTGAATAAATGTCTCGCCGTGTTTCATTATGATATTTGGTGACCGCCAGAATATTGTGTAACTTGCGACAACAAACACATCTTAATAATTCAAGTGTTTGTATGGTCAAGCAGATGTACCAGAAATTGAGGTCTAGTACGAAAATCGCGCGCTTTCATGTCAAAATGCAGTAAGGTTTGAAAATTAAAGGGAAATAGGCATATACCTAATATACCTAAACGACAAACATTCATTTCGCTATAGGTACTGTAAGTAAGCGATAAACATATTAACCTGCATATGCCGCGCAGACGTATTTAAGACAATGGCTGCGTGCTTACGAAGATGAAAGTAGGTATTTGAATGAAGCAAAATGTGTTGTTCAGTTGTCGAAATTCTATGCAAAATAATTACGACTTAGCCGCTATGTTCATGTAGGCGAATAAAATAACTAAAAAACACACGAAAACTACAGATGCTTCCTATATGTATTATTTACGCTGAAAATATGGACTAGTTGAGCTGCACCTACGTACCTTATAGGCTACCTAATTTAGAAAGGACTTAGTTATAAAAAGTAACAGGTCTTAGTGACACTACATAATTATAACGATCTACGGTTCTGAATCAAAGTGAGAGAAGAGATTGATGAACGGACATTTTTTGTACTCGTATCTATTGTAGTGTCTACAACTGATTACGAAACTAAAAAATAGGTACATATCAACAGCTAATAGGTAATAATGGTGGTAGCACTAGTATACGCCAACCAAATGCATAAGTATGATGTGGAGAATCATACACGGCGTTCGTAGGAGTATCCAACTTTTTTGATAATTCATATTCATATTCGGAGTCGGAGTCGAAGTAGGAATTGGTGCTAAAGCCCTTATCATTGCCTAGCGTTGGTTGTGACAGCGCCGCGGTGTATTTAGCTAGCTATCTATAGTGTGTGTACATTCGCGACATGGCCAACCATTGTCTCGACATATTGCGCATAATTCGTGGAAATGTTGAGTCGAACCCGGTTTTTTTTGTTTTCTCCTTCCATCTCATTTATGACCTATCGGTTAAAATACATATAAAAAGTTAATAAATGCTCGTTTCTTACTGTCAGCCAAGCAGACAAGCAGAAGGTTGGCTATAGGCGCCAGATATACTTACATACATACATATGTAGCATTATATAGCTATCGTATGTTCGATCCTACTCTGACAACATTATTGCTCTCTTTGCAATGGTTTTATTTCTGCAAGAACATCTGTATACAGGAGTTGGTGTATAGTACCTATAGCTACCTACATATAGGCGTACATATTTCGACTGCCTCATTCTGTAATACATTTACGATATTTTACGTACGGCTTTCAAAATACAGTATAAAGTACAAAAAAAAAGTAATGGAAGTAAGATGGTTGATAGGCTTAGGTTTTATTGTATGAGGCGAATCTTCTGTACCTATAATAATTCAAATTTGGTGTTAAAATTGAAGGTGTGTTGGTGATGGTTGGTTAAAAAAATACTAGTAGGCTTTCCAATACCGACAAAAGACGAAAAGCGGTATTTATGACGGTTCGCAAAACGATTTTTATATTCTGAAATGCTTTACGAGCGTAATAAATTTCAATTCTTACGACCCTGTTAATACCATAGCCAGCAGGGGATCTCTTTTGCCCCTAATATATTACCAGTTTGTTTGTTTGTTTTATTCTTGATGTTGATCGTACCCAATGGCTTTTAATTCTTCCGCGATACCTATACACGATTGTTTCGGCATTGCGATCAGCGAATCAATAATGAACAATGAACCTTGAAAAGTTGATAAGATTTAGCCTTTCGAAACTGCATACCTAGACCTACTCTAAAAGTTCACGATGCACTTTTTACCCATACGGCCATACCATAGTTGAACACGATTCCTATACTTTGTCTACATAATTCGCTTAATGTATAACTACCTACCGCTTTAAACGATCTAACGCCACTTACCTTAAGCTGGATTACCATCACGCGGTAGGTGATTACTATAGGTAATTAGAGGTTTGTACACCCATATTTGCAAACATTCATTGTATGAGACAGTATACATTTGTGATATTTTGTTGTGCGTTCCCTAATAAGTAAATGTAGCTATGTATTCATGTAGGTAATGTAAATCAAATGCCGATAGAATAATTTTCTCTCCATGTATCTCATCTGAGGCACAACGCTACGTAGGCATAATAATGCTGCGATAGAAAAAGAGAGAAACATAGTGCGAAAACAAATGCAAAGGTATAGGTATTAGGTACGCTGCGCACAAAGTTACACGCCGTATACACGCATAGGTGCGCGAAAATTAACGAAACGTATTGAAAGGAACCAGAACTCGTTTTGGCAAACAAAATAGGGTAGAGGTACTGGGCACTGGGCATTGGGCACTGTGCACCGGGATCCGGGAACCGGATACTGATGGGTACTGGATAGCACTAATTGAGAACGAACGCCGAACGTGAAGCAAACCCTCAGTAGCCGAAGGGCGACTATCACACGTGCGATGCTCATTCTGTTCTGTACGGTGCGGTGCGGTGAAAACCGCGTGCAGCAGTATTTTGGTTGGCTCACATGTACGCGATGTCATGTCGGACATACCTATAGGTATACGCGTTATCAAGATATCTATTGTCGTCGGACCCACCGCACGCATACTGCATAGCCCATTCGAATTTTTATAATGCCGTTCGCCTTTGAGAAACGGCCGTAAATTTTAAACTAACTGCCCGCTGCCTGGCACAAATATCATTATCAGCTTGGGCTATCTTTCAACATAATAGGGAAAGATGGGGGAAAACAGTTTTTCTCATAGTCACCCTTTAAAACGGTGTCGGCAATACGTCTATTTTTTTTTTTCTCTCGTAACCAGCGAAACCAAACACCTTGCATAAAAGTGACTTTTTGTCGCAGGAACGCGCTTTTATCTACCACTACCTATCTGTTCCGTTTAATACAAACAGTTTAGTAGCGTTATAGAGCCATCGACTGAAGAAGAAGTTGGGAAAAAAACGTTCACAAATATAGTTGTAAATTACATAGATACTAAATCACCTATCTACATTACTTACCAATTAGGTATTATCACTTATTAGCATATTATTTTTTTCGTGTTTTTTTTTTTTTTTGAAAATTTTCTCGCAACACCCTGATGTCATAATATTATGTATACTATGAAGTACGTATAATAGGAGATGGAAAATTAAGGTGAAGTCAGCGTCACTTCAGCGTTAAAATAGGCAACATCATATTTTAATGTTCAATGGCGTTAGCTGGCGATGACGGATGAGATACGACTACGACGAACGACATGCGAGGAGAAAACACCTTCGCCACGCCACGTCACACCACATCACGTCGCGTTGCCCCGCGCCGTGTTGAAATCAAACGGATAACAGACAAAACAGTTAACAGGAAGAAAAGGAATTCGAAATCAACTCTTTTGATTTTCCTTTACGATACCGCTAAATTATAGAAATTCACCACGTTCGCAATGAAAGAAACCGCCACCGAATTTTGTTGAGCGGTGAAGTTCAAAGCAATTTGAATCACTTCTAATATCGTGCCTGTAACATGGAGTACCCATACATATATATTATGTACAATACAGAAAATAAATTTCAAAAGAAACCCATAATAGCGACGAGAAGCTATAATAAGGAACCGAACGCGCATCCGTCTCCGTGTCGAACATAAACAATGGAATTTCGCTATAATTCACCACCCCAATAAGAGCCCATTTTAAATCGAAATTATCCAACGTGCTACGTCTTGCCTAATAGGTACCTAAGCAGGTATATATGCGTATGTATAGGTTGCTTTTTTCTTTTGGTTTTGAAAAATTTACATTAGATTTAGAAATACTCAGCGATTCGCTTTAGAAATCGCCTTCTACACAAATTGCATATAGGCTGTAATGAAATCCAACGATTAACGAATACATTTCGAGAGTAAATTTCAGTCGGATTTCATTATCGTTGTTATCGTTGTTATTGTTATTATTGTTATTATGTTGCTTTGTTTCTTTCAGAAATTTAAACGATAGCAACCACTCGAAATTACCATTGCAAATAATTGAATAAATTTTCAACTTCAAAAACTCGATAAAAGGTAACGTTACTCTATACCAACGAGTATAGGATGTAAAGGTGATACAAAATTTTGAAATTGAAACGGTTCTAAAACGGAATATGGAATGGCCGATTCGACGTGAAGTCAGCCTTTTTTTTTTTTTTTTTTTTTTCCTAAAAGCGTAACTGGTTGTCGAAACTTGAAGCCTTTCACAATTTATTTGTGGTTTCAAAAATAAAATTGCGACCATCAAAAACCAAAAAAAAAAAACAAAAAAAAATCAACTGTCAATTTTATTAAAATTCAGAATGTCTTTTTATCGATTTATAAAACGGAAATTAAAATTCTCCTGTTTTTTAGCGTTTCAAAATATTTAAGAGAATTGACAACCTGATTTTTTTTTTTTTTTTTGCTATATAAGGATCTAAATATGACATCAAACACAAATAAATTTTAATTTCTAAAAATTTGAAAAACCCATCAGTTTTTCCGACTGAAAATCCCTTCAACGCGTGTTGATTTTATTTCTTCAGGGTGAAATTTTCGGGAAGTTGATTTGAAGAGCAAAATAACTCTGCTTGATTTCGTATCGTTGAAAAAAGTACAATATATACTTTTTTAAGTTGCATTCTAGGTCCTCTTATTCATCATGATAGTATTTGTAGCGAACGAAGCGCAAAATAAAATTCATACAATTAATCTAATCAAAACTTAAAATTTAAATTGAGGAGGATTGTTTTGAGTTGATTGAATGAATAATCAGAAAAATCTGAAATTCAGGGACTTGGGGTCCGTGCTCTAGCCCCCAAAGCCTCCCTGGCCTCTACTTCACTGCCCGTAAATCTTAATAAGAAACTTGTATTTACTATACTGTATGTAGGTACGTATAAGCAAGCATTAGTTTTAAAAAATGAGAATACATTTCGCCATGTTCCTCGCGTGCAGAAGGTTGACAGTTTCATGAAAAACTTTTTAAATGGTAAGCTGACATTTATGGATAGTTGTTTAAAAATTTCGTAGCGAACTATCAGCTTATTGCTCAAAAATTTTCCCATAAAACTGTCAAGTTTCAACTGGTAGTAAACTGCCACAAAAATGATTTTCGAAAAATTTTTTGAGAAGAGTAAAGTCGGAAAGCTTTTCCTTCCTCGAGTGCACCACCCAATGGTAGAATTGATAGAACGTTTGAATATTGAAAAATATTATTTAAAAGTACCTGAAGTAGTTTAAGTCACTTAGGGTAATCTTTAAAGGAATTTATTTATTTCTTGCGAAAACTTTTATGTGATTTGAAACTTATTCGTACCTATGTATTTAACGAATACCTATGTTTTAAATAGCATGGGTACAATTTGGTAGAATCCTCTCTTAAGATACTCAATATCGTTATTGGTTATACTCAAACATTTTTTTAGGAACAACACTGATTCGTTTAATAATACCTACCTGTATACTTGGGCATATTTTCTTTCTTTCATTTGAGAATTGAAAAAAAAAAAAAAATGCATCTTCAGACCACATACTGTATTTAAATAATTTATCATGCAGATATTCTGTGGATACGGCGAACAATGAGCGAATTTCGCGCATTTACAATTACGAGATAATACGTAAAGTCATAATAATATCTAGATGAGATAATCGCAGTCATGGCTAAAATTTAATTTTCATCCTTCATTTTGATTGCGAGCAAGTATAAATGTATCTATACGTATAGCGATTTTGAAAACTGCATTTCTGACTTAAATTTGTGTCAAAATAATTAATATAAAATGAGGGTATGTATCTATGCGTGCATATCGTTCATTTAAAGGAGACGTATAACACGTTGAAATTTCGTTAAAATCTGATAGGAATAGGAATAAGCGTTCTCTTGCAATTCAGCACGAATGCTTATAGATTACCGTAGGTAGGTTGTGGTATAGCAAAACAACGACAAAATCAAAAATAACTTGCTAGATTATCTTACTCGTAATGGCCTATTCAAGAAGGTAAAAGTGAACTCATAGCGCAGCGATAGAAGATATAGTACCTAATTTAACCTATACGAATATCTAAACCCATGCGTAATACGTGTAGGTATATACATAGATATATGTACTATACGAGTAGGAGTAATTATAATTTTTTCAAAGAATAACTACCTGCAACTACATACATCTACGAAACGCTTTAATTTCGTTCATCAATTTTTATTAAAAGGCTTTAATTATCGCCGCAAAATCGTTAGGAACTTAATTAAATGCTTGTACGAGTACTCAATCTACTCATCTACAAAATTCGTATTCATCGAGAGACTGCTGGCTCGCACGATATATGAGCAGCGTTGCGGCATAGGCATATCGTGTAAACAGCCAAACACCTCGTCAGACAGACAAGCGGCACTTTTGTTGCCGAACGCGAGCGACTTAGCAATTAAAACAGCATCTAATTTCCAACCATCGTTAGCATCGTTTCGGTTATACTGTATACGTACGTATAATAGTTATTATGATTATGAGCAATCCAACGTCTAAAAAATGTGGAAAGAATACGCTTAAATGGTACTTATACAAATTTTGCGATGCATGATCGATATCGCCATCAGCGATTTCGACAAAATTGCCAAAAATCAAATTCGCGGGGCTTAAATCTACCTCTTTATTTACTTCATTTCTGAACGAATAATTGTAGGCTGTTACAGCCTACTTGATTTAAGAAGGAAAAGTCATCAGAATGGGTATCTCATATTTATATTTTTATGTTTCGCATCATTATTTTTGTAATCGATTGACCAATGTCCATTACAATATACAGTGTATTATATTATACTAGGACGTCTGTATTTTTCGCCTTGTTATCCAAGATACATTCCGCGATAGTAACGTCGAAGTTGTCATAGCACACTTCCTATACTATATTCCAATTATTCATTGACATTCTGACCCGCCCTTCCTCCACCGCCATCTATCTCGTTTAAATACCCTCCCATAACCCCCCAACTCTTTCGTATATCATTCCCACTCAGTTATATAATTTAATCTGTAAATTTTTCTAAATAAGCTACCTCCACCGGGTTACTCAGGACTGCAGAGCTATATGTATAAAAAAAATAAATAATATGCGTATAAATGTATAGGTATAGTACTTCGAGGTGAAAGTTGTCTCGCTAAATTTTCAGATTCCAACGAGCTTTTAAGGAAAACCTAGGGTTTCCAAAAGTGTTACTAATTTTCGAAGAAAACATATTCTCCCCTCCTTCCCCCGCCACTACTTCGACATCCGTAGAGAAACTAATTAAAAAGGAGCAAGTTGAGATTCGGAATGAGATGGCAGTTCCCAAACAGCAGGAGCGATATCTTTTGGGTGTTATTCTCACGCGATTTTTCAAACGATGAAGGCCAGTTTGGATTGGCTTTCTGTGCACTTTCCTACATAAATTTATCAATTAGTATAGGTATTTTACTCGTGTATGTTTTCTCAGTCTGATTCAGAAGCTTTGAAACAACCTACATATATGAGTAAACTTTAGAACTAGCATGTCACACTGATTGGTGGTCGTACGTTTGAAGTATAAGAATGAGGAGACCTGTATCTACACGTGTATATGAAGATAACTAGGCAGTAGATAGTAGATACATATGACTATCATGTTATTATATGTATACCTACAACGATATCGGACTCATTTATCAAGTTAAAATGAACTAGGTAAGTAGGTGGAAGATAACTATAATGTGAAAAATTTCTAGGAGCTAGGTGGCAAAGGTGTGCCGAAACGGCTACCCTTTAATTATGAATCATAGCGTTACTATACCCTTTATCCTTTTACGTATCTTATGAATATTAATACGAGGGTCGTGTGAGTTTTAATTAGCGACAGAATTCCAATTCAAACGGCTAGCGTGCGAGCCTCTCTCTACCGCCAGCGCCATCATTGCCATCACCTTCAACACCATCACTATCGCTACCACTAGCATTGCGTTTCACGTTACTTACGATTAGTGTATGTACAGATGAATAACGGCGAAAAGTTGAAAACTATAGCGACAAGAATGTGGATAAGGTTAACACTGCCACAGATTAACCGTACATAAATAGCCCACCGTTCGCTAAATTTTTATCACGTTAAAACTGGAGCTGGAATGGTTTTTTGCTAATATCGTGGAAACGATTCAAGATAGACGGCTTGCAAATGGCTCGTTTTGAAGAGATTGAAATGTAAAATGATTCAATTTTTCTAAAAGTTATCGTCGTCGATTTACTTTTGGAATTATTTGATAAATGCGTTTTTTTTTACTTTACCATGAATTTTCTTAAAAAGTAAATACATGACAGTTGTTTATTAATGGTGAAACACATTCAGAATTTTATGCTCTTTTCAATGAGCTACTTGTAAACTTTTTATCTATATTTTTTCTTGAGATATTTGCAAAAAAAAAAAAAAAAAAGACAACAAGCAAAAAGTCGAATTTATTTTTAGTACTGGAACTCATTCACAAAGGCGCTCTAAGAGATGATTTAGTTTCATCGATGGCAATAATACTTTAAAATTGAATCATGTATAAAAGGTCATGCGTTTTCGAATGAGCTATTTCCGAACACTCTAACTCGATTTTTGTCCTAGATATTAATAAAAAACTTTCTGGCTCCTTTTTCAACATTCAATGAGTGATAAATTCGTATATACTGGTGGACTATCTGTATATGGTTAATCCATGGTACTGCATAACATAAATAGGTATGCCGGTACGTGTACCTATTAACTACGTGTGTATGACTGTATGCACGTAGGGAAACGAATATACGTAGGCTACGGTACTACGGTACTACGGTACTACGTAGGCTAAAGTCTACCTGTGTAGCTAAAGTGAAAAGCGATAAAATGCTTCCAAGAAGCTGGTCCACCGGTCCATTCGAGAAAGGATAATTAAGAAAGCCGGGTCAGAGTATGTCCATAACTCAGCCGCTTCGCTTATTACCTGTCCAAGAAGCCGCCGCTTTAAATAAGCTAGAGTAAGAAATCGCGGGCAACACGACCATAAATTAAAATGATCGAACGAATCAATGTCTGTTAGCTTCGCGCCGTTTCTTGTACCTTGTACCGCGTGTACCGTGCACCATACCGTATGTCGTGTGCGGTGTGCGGTATTCGATATGCGACGTACCACCTCACCTGGATACAATCGTGCGCAATCAGTGTACAATGTGTACATGTACAACGTACGTAGTACTCGTATGTATATGTAAATGTATACCGTCTATACGTAGGACACTAAGACGACGATTTTTTTTCTTTTTCTCTTTTTGTAAAATTTATTTCTATTTTAGCGCTTGATAGTTGCAAAATGATCTATTTCAGCCTGCCCCAAGATAATATTTATGCCCTTCATAATTGCCTCCAAGTTCCAAAATTTTATGATATCTAGTTATTAGTTTAGGAAAATTTGAAAATTCTTCATGTCAAAGCGCCACATTTTGTTTTCTCAACTTCAGAGAAAAAATTATTTTCCTGTTTTTTCGATACTCAGACTCAGCTCAGGGGTTCTAAGAAGATTTTTAATCTACGTCGTACCTGTATTCAACAGGTACTACTCGTAAGGTGATAATTAGTTAACGCTACGTATATTATATCTAAACTACGTCGTATACTTATGGTTTTTTTTTCACCTTTTTTGGAAGACAAAAAGAAGTTACGATTAATTTTCAGTTTTCAGGTTCTCAGAATAGCAGTTATTTGGCTTGAAAATACTCGTATTACCTGCACGCATAATATTATCAATCTAACTAACGTAAGACATAGAAACTGTAGGCACAAGTATTCAGGTAATTAGGTAATTATATTTTCCAACTATCAGATTTTCATGATACAAAGCGTGTTTGCCTTTTTGGGACGGAGCACTTTAAGAAACTCCCGAATCCACATTTTTTGTTTCAACCTGTAATTTGCAGGTGTTGGGTTACGAATTTTTGCATAAATTGCCGCGAGTATACGTATAGGTCACGAGCTATTTAAGCGATGAGTATTCGGCCGAAATTGGTGCCTCTCCGAGACGTAAAAGTAGCTGCTTATAATTGCATCTGAACAAAAATGAGATAATCGGTCAAGCGCCAATTTCATTTTGTCAAATCCTTTTTTTGGTTGGTGAATGGTGATTTTTTCGAAAATGCTACAACTTTGGGAGCCCTTAGCTCTCTCTTAAGAACTGATTAGAGGTGCAGGCTGAAAGTTTAACGTACTAAAATTCCACAAAAATTGATTTGTTTGTTTGTTTTCACTCTACCGATAGGGTACATAGAGCTTGATCTTGTGTTGTGCATTGGTGCAGAGCATCTCATCTGTACTTACACGCAATTGTATGTACAATGTACGTATGGCAACAGGTCTGTAGTGCATATATACGAAAAACGCGATGCGTTGCGCCGTGCCGTTCTAAGCTTATAATATGAGATGCCTGCGCATTATTACAAATATTATTATTACTAGTGCCTCCTCGCCCCTTCGGGGCTCGCAATAAAAATTAAGTGAAGAAGAAAAAGTTATTTTATCAGACAAGTACTGCTACATTCCAAACTGCACAACCCAATTTATTCTCATTTGTTACACCCCCTTCCCCCCCCCCGGTTCTTGCTTTCAGGATGGGCTCGCCCCTTTATACCTTTGTATACCTGCCATTTTAAACAATTTTACAACTTTACCCTTACTCTTGCCTATGTACAAAGCTTTTATTGAAATTTATCACATTTTTTCTCCTTTGTATACCTGCTACTCAAAACAATTTTATGACTTACCCTTGGGCATGTACAAGACTTTCATTAAAATTTACAACCTTTTTTTCCCTTTTATACCTGTTATTCAAAACAAGGATGCGCGCGCATCTCAAAACCGATTTCATTTTGATTTTAATATATAGAGAGATTATTATTATTATTATTATTTATGGAAGTGTGTGTGGTAACAATGGTTGCTAAATCATCTGAAACACACATCATAAAAACTGAACTCTTACACTCCGTTTTTAGACACCTTCCCAATGAGGTAAAAGTGTTGAAAAAAAAAACTTCGTCGCCAATTTTTTCTGAAAGAAATGAATGAAAGAAACCTCATTTTCAATTCTTGTAAAGAAGTGTCAGTTGGTTATTTTTCTGAATTCTTCAACTTTTTGAAAACTTTCATCTTATTGGGGTAGTTGTGGGCAGGGTGGAGGAGGTAGGGTCTCAAATCTCAAAACGTGGAAACTTGCACAGAAGTAACTGAATTTGGGGGTAGCTGCGTGAAATACTGAAGAAACGAAATGAGGAGGAAATGACGAGAGAATTGGAATAAGTAATGGTTTTGATCATGTATCAACTCGGGTTCACTTTGAAAGATCATGAAAATTTATTTTATTTAAGCTACCTATTCTAATTTTTCGTTGTTCGCTATAATAATACACGCATCCTCTTTTTACAATAGTGATAAGAGCAGCTTACGTTTGGTATGTACTTTTTGAGAACTGCTTGTCCATTTTTTACGGTCTGAGGACTTTTGGTGAGTATGACTGAGTACCCACAATGTTTTATTCAATTTCTGAAAGCCACCGTTTGAAAGAACTACGCTGGAGTTGGCACGCAACAGATGGCTTTCTGCGTCGTCTGAATTTGTTTTCATTCGCAGTTCAACAAAGTGTGAAAATCTGACGTCTTGTACACGCTGCGTATAGTTTTATGTACAAACGAGAGTATATCTGTCTTCACGCCAATTCGTGCGTTGAGAGAGCTTATACCTACATTATTTTTGTAAGAATCATAGCAGCGTAGAGCTCACTGTACCTCTTCATGAATCAAATTTTACGAGGGCTCGAATAATTATTGATGCTTACCTACTTGTGTAATATGTGTATATGGTACTTCCATGACTTCTTGTCTATCAATTTTTGTTAAAATTCCGATGATACCAAAATTCTCAACTGACAGTGTTTTAGAAAAAGTCCCCAATTCTTGCGTAGAATTTTGGACAAATCGACAAATCCGCGGAGCGGTGGTGTACTAACGTACTTGGACTTACTTATATGTACTACGAGTATGTATAGTATACGACGTCCATCTTCCTGTTCCTAGATACATACGCGTACATGCATCGTACGTTTATATGTACTATACTTACTACACGTACACACCCTTGTTTGCAATATATACTTTTTGAGGACGCAAAAATTTCAACGACGTTTTGAGGACATTTGCAACTACCCTTTCTAATAGGTTTAAGAAGTTGCTCGTCAGCTTTATCCCACACCTTCGAGTAGCTGAACATTTCCGCTTCACCAGATTTGCTTTACACACACTTTTCTTCGTAAACTTTTCAGGTGTCTTATGAGGACATTTTCTTGTGTATGTCGTGTGTACATTCTGTATGTATCACTGACGTTTTGGGGACTTTTCATGTGTGTATGTAAACTTTTCACTTACGTTTTGAGTACTTTTTTTGTGTGTATAATAAGTTTAATGTTTACCTTTTGAGGACTTTAAATGCGACGTTGCCACTATTTTATACTAATAATTATTTGATGAAATAGCGAGTACTAAGGTCTTTGAACAGGTAAGTAAAATAATTTTTTTTTATAACTTACTAATTTATTTATAAGCAGTAGTAGAAGACTTGATAGTGCATAAATACGATTATAATGTGCGACTTACTGATTTTTACACCCCTCAGTACCAAATTCTCTTACCGAAAAAGAAAACTTGAACTATATTAATTTCTTTCGTTGCTTTTTGTTTGATTAAAAAAAAAAAAAACTCAATTATTTCATTTCCTAAGCATTCTAAAAGTTAATTATCAAAATTATGTACTTTATTTAACTTTTTATTAAAATTACTCTAATTTACTCGGCAACTTTAATTCTTGATAAAATTAATTTATATCAGTTGATATAGATAAAGTGAAACTTTAAAAATTTATTATTCCATTTTATAATACTTTTCATAATTTACTATTTAGTGGTGGCATTGGCAGAACACTAAAATGAGTTTCAATGGTAGAAAACTGCGATAAAAGTTGATAAAATGCGTCTAAACGCAACATGTCCGCATTTGTTTTAGACCAAACGCATCAATAAAACTGTATTTTCAAATAAAATTTATTGAATGAAAGTATATACGTATGGATAAAAAACAAAATGCTGTGTCAGCGAACGAACGCATAAAAAAAATAATGCTGTATCAGCTAATGTCTTCACTAACATACGGATAAAGAAGCAGGGTGCCTACCAAAATTTATTTCGCGACCTTTTTTTTCATTAACCCCAACCCCCCTCCTCCAAATTTCTCAAAATCGGATTTTCCAACAAAGTTCACACTTTTTCATTCTTTTTTGAAGTTTTGAAATGGACAATTTTTGATTTTATTTACGGATTATTACTGATTATTACCACAACTGAATAAAGTACAGTGTTACAACTGAATACAACACGAAAAGTTTTTAAAATTAAAAGTTGGGACTATTTTTAGGGACTTTTTGGGGATTTTTAGTAAAAATCAAAATTGCAACTTTTTTGCGACTTTAGCGACCTGGTAGACACCCTGAAAACTTATGCTGTATCAGCTAACTTACAGATAAAAAACGAAATGCTCTATGAGCTAACTAAAAAAAAAAAAACAATTCTTTCGAGTGAAATAATCCTTTGCAACCAAATCTTTTTAAAAATTAATTTGCCAACTAACTTATAAGAATGGTGCAAAGCGAAAAAACTTAAAATTTATTTTGGAAACGTATTCCTAACTTTGTCCTTAACGTTGCACCAAGTCCTATTTTGTAAGATGCTGGCGTTTTCTGCAATGAACTTTTCTACTAACGCTTTTGGTGGTAAGTATATTTGCCTGTTTTTAATATGTAAACCAAACCATGTGTTAATGATTTCATTTTCAGCATCGCTCCAAGGGCGTTTAATCGTAACTCTCCTATAAGACGATGATGCGGATGTTTTCTTCACTTTTTTTCGTGGTTTTGTTGATCACGTGGTGTAAAGTGTATAAATTATTATTGTACTCAAAACGTGGGCGAAAAGTTTATCTTAATGTTAAATGTACTCAAAACGTTGGTGATGAGTTTATACACACGCTGAGTTTAAACGCACGCCATGATAATTGCAAAACGCTGTCTAGACACATCCCCCCTCCACTAGAAAGGCTATCACGTGTTGTAATGTGTGTAAACCATTATTGTACTCAAAACGTATGCGAAAAGTTTTTCTTAATGTTAAATGTACTCAAAACGTCGGTAATAAGTTTAAACACACATTATAGTTAGTACTCAAAAAGTACACGAAAAGTTTACCTTGATGTTATTTGTATATAAATACATTAAAAACGTTTTGGGTACTTTTAAGTGTGTGTATTTAAACTTTTCACTAACGTTTTGGGTACTATTGGGTGTGTGTACAGGACACACACGTAAATGTCCTCAAAACGTTAACGAGGATTTTATGGAAAGACTTGAAGGAGTAGTGGCAACGTCGCATTGGAATGTACCCAAAAAGAATATTTTGCCAACTAAATTATGAAAGTCCTCAGAAAGTAATGGAAAAGTATGCAAGGTGTCTGGTAGGGTGTAACAATTTGTGTATACCTTACACAAAAAAAAAAGTTGCACGAGACCGACGTTTTGGGGACTGAGCCCGAAATCGATTTTTCTGAAATTTTTCATGAACAGTTTGACTCGTAGAGCACGAAAAAGTGGTTAAAACGTTTTGGGGACCTGGCAAAAGTCCCCAAAACGTAAAAAGTCCCCAAACCTACTGTGAGGAGTTTACGCAATGTCCTCAAAAAGTATATTTTGTCAACACATGTATGTACGTATATTGCATAATGCATACACAATGTACGTTCATACACTATACACATAATATACGCAGTACGTATGTCGACGTACGAACCACGAAGCACGTAGATGGTAAAAATCAAAGCGTTAGAATATGAACCAGATTTATTGAAATCGCCAATAAAATTCGGAACGATGGTTAAAAGAACAAAGGTATCGCTATAACGGATTTAAAATAATAAATCTACGACGAACAAGCGGCACCGCAAGCAGCCGATACAGAAGAGAAGTAGGTACTAGGTAGTACAGGTATACGAGGAGAGAGATAACCTGAAACACCGAAGCCGTAGGTACATATTTAATAGAAACACTCTCACCCTAATAAGTGAAAATTAAGGAAATTAATAAAGGGTATATAAAGTTTAAAAGCGGATCGAATGTAATTTTGTACGCAGCGGGGCGCAAAACAGTCACAGCACGCGCACCCGTCATATTATGTGGTATCAGTCAGAGTAATGATACTATACTATATCACTATCCAATAAAAAATGTTATCATAAATTTTTCGTTCAACATTTTATAACTACATTATCGAATCGATACCGATACCTGCGGTAACATGGTTTTGTAATTGGCCTTCCCTCGTTGGTCATTCGACATTCGATCGTCTAATAAGAAAAAAAAAGTCTTTCTCTTTCGCAGCCTTTTTTCTCTTCTCTCAGCTCTTTCCTTTCCTCTTTCTTATTATTGTTCTAGTATACGCATTATACGCGTATTACGTACCATAAACTTTTACTGTAAGTACTGTTGTACTGTAGTAATGATTTAGGTTCTATCGTTGAATTTCCCAACACGCAACGCGAATACTAGGTATTCCGTATTCGTTGTATTCCGCTCTCTGTGCTACGCGCCGCGCCGCGTCCGCGTCCCACCTTACAAGTCGCCCGTTAAATAGGTTGCATAACCGTTTTGCCGGAAATACGCGCATTTCGCTGCTTCAATGTTATTATTATTATTATTATTATTATTATTATTATTATTAAGTATTATTATTTCAGCCGCGTAGTCAAAATTGAAAGACTAAATAACTACTTTTATAGCGCGTAGTCTGCTATTGGATTTTTTTTTTTTTTAAATTATATCTTTTAGAGTTTTTTTTTTTTTTTTTTTTTTTTTTTTTTGTGAAAATGGAAATGTTCAAAATTTATTTCAAATTTCAGAATGCGCCATAACATTATTTCATTATTTCACATCTTCCGGATTTAAAAAAAAAAAAAAAAAAAAAAAATAGTTCATATGCGAACAAATTTATTTACGTATTTATTTTATGTAAATTTCAACTATACCTATTACCTAGGTACTATAGGTACGTATTGTATATTAGTTGCTTCTACCTACCTTTACCTACTCGCTCACGGTGACTTTTAGTTTATTAAATTTTTTTCTTGCGAAGGTAATTAAGTATGCTTACTATGCGTAGATACTTATACGCATATACTGCTTGAAATGTGTTGGTACGTCACATAATATGGCTACTATTAGGTATATGTAATATGTGTCGTATACCTGTACATACAGGTATAGGTGCACCCAATTACTTACCGATAGCGGAGTGGCGAGGAGCAGCAGGTGAAATACTTTCGCTCCAACATGTAGTGGTTTTTCGATTGGTAATTTTATTCTATTAATAAATAATAACGTTTTAATTATAAGTTCTGGGCTGTTTTTCTTTCTCTTTCTGCCGCTCTTATGGTGCCGATGTTGTTGCGGCCCCTCGCAGTAAACGTAATCTTGACCGTCGCGTCGGCTTGTTTAATTACTCGTTCACAATTTCCAATTATATAATTTATTGGTTCAGTTCGAATAGCGTTCGGAGTTGGCTCACCGATTACCAGTTACAGCATTCATATAGGTGGATGCGTCATACCTTTACCTTATGCCTCATGCCTCATGCCTCATGCATTTACACACATAAATATAATATTCTTACGAAGCTAATTATTTTGTAGCGTCTCCATCTCGTTGTATCGCCTTTCCCGCTGCTGCTGCTGTGCTGCAGTCGTTTACGCTAATAAGGGATGTTATCGTTCCTCACTAAAACAAAATACCGCTTTACAACGCTGTTTATTTATCATAAAGTTGATTAGAATGATGAACAGCTAAAGCGATGTGAAAGCTGCTGTATTTTTTCACAGCGAATTCGCATGAAAATTCTCTAGATGCCCTTATGTTTACTATTGTGGCTGAATTGTGGCGCAATGTCAAACATACCTAGGTACATGAAACGTCTAAATTATCACCGTAACCGTGAAGTATACCACAAACTCTTGCATAAATTATACGTATACAGCGCATGTATAACGGCAGCGAGAACAATCCAACAAATATCAATCTTCTTCTTCTCTTTTGTTTTTTTTTCACGTTTAAGACTACGATATTATTATCGCATACACCATTGCAGATGCGTTCGCCCGTCAAAAGTCCATTTTTGACTGCACCTAAATCTCGTAGGTACTGTAACGCGCTCTTTCCTTTGAAATTTGAAATGAACACTCTCCATTCGTATTATTTAGAAAAACGTACGCAACATATTTTCGATTGAATAAATATTTTCGGGGAACTACCTAAATAACTGATTTCAAAAAATCGCGATTTTCGTTATTTTAGATTTCACGAAATTTTACCGCATGTAGTCTATTATCAGAGAAAAGAGCGGCAAACATATCATTATTTTAGCGCTCTAAATTTTGCCCTCCATAGGAATTATTTTACATATAGTGTCCGCAAAAATTGCTTGTACTAAAAAAGATAGAAGCACATGTAAGTACCTACATATAATATAGGTGCCCTTAAAGAGTGATGGTTAACTTACGCATCCGAAGTCAAAAATACAATCGGCGAGATCCGATCAAAGGAACCGGTCTACCAGTGCTCCGGTGGCGCCTACCATCTGGCCACAAAAAGAAGGAAGTATAGTCAATTTTCTGAGAGCATTTTTTCTTTTCAATTCATTACATCGAATGGCCTTTCTTGATTTAATTTTTCTCCACTCTGTATATACGTATGATGCGAATATGACATGGGTGAAGGGAAATTCATGAAGATATAGTTGGGGTACCATGAGTAATTTCTATCTCTCCACTTCTTCGTCAATAGCAAAATAACGTCCTTTTATAGCCTTTTATTCGTCCAGTGACGTGGTTTTTTCCTTTGTCATGATTACGACTCGTTTTTTTTTTTTTGTGTTTGTAATAGCTGACAAATAAAATAAATAGGTAAAATGTAGAAACGATTAACTTGCGATATCTTGCGATGTAATCAAGCAAAGAATAAAATGTCCAGCGCTGCAGTAATTCGTATTTACTCAACGCAAGATTAATATAATGCTAATTGATACAAAGAAAAAATAATTTTTCTATAACAATATCCTGTTACCGCTATGTAATTTGTACTTGAAATTGAAATTTACTATTCTATTCTGTTCTATTATCTACTATATTTTGTAAGCAGTAAGCACGCAGCCTACTCAAAATGATATTAAAACGTTAAAAAATAGTCAAAAGCGCTTTTATTCGTTTCAAAATTAAAAGAAAGAAACGACTAAAAAAATTCAAGAAACGAGCAAAACGAGCCTATGTATTATGTTCTTCCGTGAAGGTATCAAGCTAATCTTCCTTTCAATTATGCTGATTGTTATAAATTACCTAGGTACGTACATACATACACCATACCCTTATATTTATAATTTTGGTTAATCAAAAAAAGGTATTGATAATACAAGTGTAGATCTGCGTATTTTGTTCATGAAACGCACGTATACAAGCTCAAGTCTACAAAGTAAGTACAATTTGGCATGCGCGAACAGGAACAGGATATCTATTCGCAGTCATTCTTAGGATATGTATAACTGCGTACCGCATACGCAACTAAACTACGCATTTTATGCGTAGAAGTATGAGCAGTACATAAACGTTACACGTACCTATACCTACGCATCGTGTAGCAGAATAGGTAGGCCTATTTCTCGCGCATTTAAACTGCAGCGTACGAGTATGCAGTGTGTGCGTAGTGCCTAGCTGCCTACTAGCTAGCAACTCGGCGCAATTCGATTTTATAGGTTGATGTATATCTTAATTAGCGCAACTGTTAGAAATACACCGAAACCTAAACACGTTTTAATGAACATTTCTCGTTTCTTATGTACCGCATCAGCGTGTTCGTGCGATCGTGTACACGTACAATCGCAGCCGGTACGGCGCGGCGTGGCCGCAGCGATCGGCATTACAACTTGTTAAATTATACGCGAACAGAACATATTTCCGTTGGCTGTTCGTAAGAATTTATTATTGATTTTTACCTCACACATCGATTTATAATAATTATAGTATGTACACCTATGCGCGTCGTACGAGTACCAATGGGTCCCACACGTTGGTAGTTGGTACCTATCAAGTTAATTATTAATTTCAAATAGATCGATTAAAACGATAGCGTTTTCATTTTATGTTTGTTTAATTTACTAATTAATTTTTCTCCGCGCATACCTACGAAGTAAATGTAACGCCGCCATTTTATCGTATGACCTCAACATTTTTCAACCTTCCTTTCTCGTTGGCTTCGTTTCAGCTTTCTTCGTGGTTACCGTTTTTGTTTTTGTTATTGTTTTTAGGTTAGTTTTTTTTTTTTTTTTTTAAATAGTCAACTTTTACAGTCTATAGCTACAGATTCGCGTGGCTCAAGAGCTTACATTTCATAGATATACTATAATATGTATAGTTACGTACGAAAACCGCAAAATATGATACGTGTACACGAATAGGTATAATTATATTGAGCGAAAGATATTCATATAAATCTCTAAAATCGCCAAATTAAAGAAGATATATTTTTATTAGGTAATGGCTATTTGCGCATAATCGTAATTAGGTAGTTATTATTTTCATTGTTGATGCGTATAAAATTAATATCTCATTCACCTAATTAACGATCATTGTACATAAACCTATTGATAAGAAAGACAAGCGATACTTTCAAATTTCTAGAGTCAAATATCTCGGCGATGAAAGCACATTTGGAAAAACGAATTTCAATTAGTTCCGTTGAATTTGACGTGCGAAAATTACACAAAACACGTGATAACTATTACACCTAGCGAAGGAAAAAAAGAAAACGAACTGGTGCCAAAGTGATGGCTTTTAAGCCATCCACAAGCGAGCTTTCTATAGTCAATAAAACTGACAAAATCCGAATTGTGTAGGTAAAATATTTTTTCAATGAAAAATAAAAAAAGAACACTAAAATCGAATAGCACATACATTGGTGGTAGTTAGTTAGTTAGGTAGGTAGGTAGGTACCTAGGTAGCTAAGTAGTAGGTGCCCATTACAAATTTTGCCACTTAAGCAGGATTACTATTTACCCTTATCCACTCACATCGATTCTTGCTGGTGAAAAGTTATCTGTGTATCTGTAGGAATGCGATAATCTCACAATTGTGCAAGGTGAGATCGGTCATAGTATCGTTTTCGGGGTGAGAGAAACGGCAAATTTGCAATCTACGTATCTATACGCTTAAAAAAACCATGTCGCTTCGATATGTTCTCGGCCACAATGAAAATGCTAAAGAAACCGTGCACTAATATTTTTAATATTTTTTAAATTTACAATTTATGGGGGATTTAAGAGTCTGTATACATATTTTTTTTTTTTTTTTTTACGAAGGAATCAGAAATTTTGATTGAAAATGTAGCTGAACTTGTTGTGATGAAAATAAGAGATTACGCCTTTGAAAAGAACATATTATAATTGTGAATCGAAAATAACTATACTCTTTATCAATTTGTATGGTATGGAGGGCAAGCAAAATTTTCAAAAATTTGGACATTTTGCGTTTTTAAAAAATTTACAATTCAAGTAGGGATACGAGTAGATTTCAACTTTTTCAATAGCAGGTTGCTTTCAATATCGCTATTTCATGTTCTATTTAATACCGAGATAGGCATTCCGAAGAAAACGAAGGTGAGTGGATTCGTTCAAAATTTGAGTAATGCTTAAGGAGCTTCAAATGGCTAAAATTTTGCGAATATACTAGACTTGCGTGATTTCTGTCGGCAAGAATTACTACATATCCTAAATTCAACTTCTTAGGTGGTTTTGCAAGAGACAGATGAGGGTTTTTAGACTTATATACGTAATCTTGGGTGTCGCCGTGTGCTCATGAATATCTACCAAATTTGAACAAGCCCTAATTAATAACTCATCTGTATAGTAATGCGGCGTATTCAAGTTTTGTTTTTGTTTTTCTTCTTTTTCAAATGTGCGAAGGAATTGTAATACACGAGTAATTCAATTTATTAAAATGATAAAAAAAAATCGATTTAAAGATTCTAATGCTCGCATACGTGAGTCTCGTTATGCGTCGTCAAGAAATAGGTATATTCGCGCTGGTCGACCCCAAATATCCGAAATCATTTGCACACATGGTAGTATATGCAGTTCGAGCCTAGGAGGTTGTATTTTTACAGAAGCATACGTAATTTCTCATATCATCTCGTGCGCAAGAACATTAACGAAATTTTCACATATGTCGTATAGCATACTCATTATTTTTATTATTATCGAATAAACGACGACGGCGCCAATGAATCTGTAGAAAATACTTCCATTCGTTTATGAGCCAGGTATAATATTTATTTTATTACCACAGTAGTCACTGATATCCACCTATGATATTCGAAATTTTATAAGCGTACTGTCAGCTGTCTTCGAATACCTACACGATGCGTATACCTAAACACCCGTAAGCATACACGTCTACACATTATAATTATGATAATTGATACGTATTACATAATTATTCGTACACACGGTGCGTGCGACTGAATCCCATACCGGCAAAGCAAAAATTCCCTTAAAAAATGATTTCATATTACATCACTGGTTATAAATGCATTGTGTTTGGTTGTGAAAATGGAAATCAGTGTTACCAACATGTTACATGTGGTTGGTTGTTGATTAAACGTGAATTCGGAGGTTTGCTTGTGCGGCGTTGAATCGGACGCACGGTATATGTGCGGGTACTGACGCGCCACAGCGGTTGGCGATTGGCGATGGCGTTTGTCATTTGGATGTTCTACTATCTTACACGACCAATCTGGTGAGCTCTAAGTAGTAGATACATACTACATGACTGAGATACGGCATACAGACGAACTGGCAACTGAAATCGAAGAAGTCGCCATCTGGAGGCCACTGTACGAATTAACGAAAATGTGATGGTTAATTAAAAATGTATGTACTCTTATGGAGAATTCATGAATTTCAAAAATTTATTAAAAATCATACAATTAACGTAGACGGTTATTTTTGTTTTCTTTAAATAATTTAAACATTCTATTTTATGAAAAAAATTTCCAGCATGGAGTAGTTTTAAATTTTAATGAAAATGTGAATATAATTTTACTCTCTTCAGCAGTCAAGTTATAACTGATAACAAATGGCATCTTCTCTTTTCATTGATGAAAATTAAGAAATGATGTTTGACCAATCAAACCTTGAACTTTTGAAGTGAATAGTGATGAACATTAGTATAGTGTCGTGGTGTTAAAGTGACAGGCGACATTTTTACACAACAATTTCACAAAGAATTTAAAACTTATGCACAAGTTACAATTTTGAATATGTTGTTCAAGTATCATACATTGAAACTTTTTTTGAAAATTAAATAATTAAAACATCACACTGAATGGAAATTTGATACGATTAATTGAAAATCAAATAATATCATCAATGTTTATTTCAAAGCCATCACCTTTTCTTTATCAGCAACAGCGCCTTCTACTGGGACTGTCAGTTGCCAATACCATCTTGCGCTTTACAGTAATTGTACTTGAGCTACTTGCATTATCATCAATATTACAGTACACATGTCACATATCACGTGCATTAGTAGACATTATAGGAATGTTGAATAATGGATAAATTAAGGTGTATGCAGTATGTATGGATCATTTGAATATACGGGTAAGTACGTGAAATATGCAGTTCAATTTTTGTAAAATAACTCTAATCAGATATAGAGAAAAATAAATTCTCAAAAGAAATATAATCGTGTTCGAAAGAGGAAATGAATCATCATCAAGTATCTACCCATATGTATGCTATGGATTGGTTGCAGATATAAGAATTTTGAATTTTAGTTCGCGCTCTCCCTAAACACTTAATACAGGTATTTACAAATAAGTAATAAAAAATCGTCTCCTTGGTGAACTCATCTTCGTGCAGTGTCGGATCGGATACAGATAAAGTCAAATTTACGATTGAGTATATTTTTGAGTATGAAAGGTAACAATATGTACCAAAGCAGAGAGATGCTATTCAAAAGTAAAAATTGAAAAAAAGAAGAAAAAAAACTAAGAACAACGTACAATACCCAACCGAAGACAATAACGCATTCATATGAGGAAACACATCGCAAATTAGCATTGATTTGGGAGGGGAGGAGGGGACATTAAATTTGGAGGAGCGTACCAGCATTGCTGTCTCGTTGAAGTACAAAACTTTGGATGAATACAATTTTCTCTATTGCTGCGTATGGTTATGATGTCGCTTGATGCGTCGTATTAAAAAAATTTATGCGATCAGGAAGGAATTTTAATATCGTATGGGTCCGTGTGCCTGTGCACGTGTATAGGTGTATACCGTGTAGTGTGTAAATACAGCCAGCGTAAGCGGTCAACAAACGCGTAAATAGGTATCCATTTATTGGGCGATGCGATACGATACGATGCGACGCGACACGAAGCGACATAATATTAATAATTTTAATACGTGGGAAAGTATACGTCGTCGTCGCGGCCGCCACGCCGCCGCCACGTTCTTTCCAACGAAAACTGAGCACCAGATGGTGATATCGGACGCGTAATCAAACGGTTTGGCAATTTACTTTCTGACTCGAATGTATACGAACGTACACACGCATGCATAAACTCGAAGCAATAATATCACGATAGCCAACAATTAGCATTTTTTTGCGGCCAATGTAGACGACTGTGCATGCTAGCGGGCAAGTTCCAACGACTAAGCGTAGGTTGATGGCGCTTGAATATCTTGTACGCGTCTGCTATAGGTATAGGTATTGTATAGCATCGTATTCACGACGTGTAGTAAAAGCAGCTTTGCCGTTTTCGTTAAAATGATACAGTCTTACTCTTATTGTTGTATGGTTTCGTGTCGCCTCCCATCCCGTCATAGTTCGCTTATTTTTATTTTGTTTTATTTTTGTTCTTCGGTAAAAACACAACCTTAGTACTCCACGAATGAAGAACTACAAGATTCTTGTGTAACTGCAATCAAGAAAACCTCCTTACTTCGCATTTTCACGTTCCTATCACATCCTGCAGTTAGAAAAACCTTCCACCCCTTTCCCCAGCCATACTCTTGCAAGAAACGAAGGTTTGAATTGATACAATCATGTACTGACCATGCCCGCTAATCGGTACCTATTCTACTGATAAACAGGGACGTACCGAAAGGGGGGAGGGGGGAGCTTCCCCTCTCCCTTGGCTTTTGAAAAGTTGGTAAATTTGGAGTTTTAGCGTAACGTTGGTAAATTTGACCACTTGCGCAGTATTATTACAGCTATTTTTACATCATTTTTTGAAGACTAACAAGAAGACTGTGACATCTTATTTAACATCTTATTCGCGGAGCAAAAAAAAAAAAGGTCAACAGTTGGTAAAATTTCATGGTATAAGTTAGCAATTTTTGAAGAATGTCCTCGGTACGCCCCTGCTGATAAAATTAAAAAGAAGCGATGGAAGAGTATCAGCAAAGAGACAAGAAAAGAAATAAAAACGAAAGCAGCCACGCCGCAATGCTGGATTTTTTTTTTTTGTTGAATGATTGTGAATCGTTATTAAGTGAGTAGTTGTTTCATGCAAATGGCAATAGTATGGGACGAATGTATGATGGTTATTTGTAGAAATGGAGATACAACTTTTAGGCGTTAGGGGTATTTTCAAATCATTACTACTTGAGGCTCCTCAAATTATCCTAAAATTTATACGATCTGCGATTTCGGATCCACTTAGATACAAATTCAAGTGGTCGTATACTAATCATCAACTAACCCTACATATAAAGTTTGACCTTTCTCCCTAGTGGCGGAAAAGTCGCCTATTTTATCGCTAATTGATTTGCCGGCGTAGATGTGAGACTTTACGTTAATACTTTTTCGCCTATAAAGTCGCCTTTACTACTTGTTTCGAAAAAAATTTTGTCATGAAAATTTTCGACATAGCTGAGAATCGAACCCAAGACCCTCAGTTCTTCGAACCACGATGCTTACCACTACACCACGATGGTGAATATCTGCATTTGGGGACTTTCATGCATATTACTACGCACATGAATAAATGAGACGGGCAGATTTATCAGCGTTTTTTGCATCCACCACGAATTTTATAGCAGAGTTTTCAGCGAATTATTGCGCGGGCGTGTTTAATGGTGATATTATCAGCGAATTTGAGTGCAAATAAATGAGCGAAAAATCATTGGCGAAAAGTCTCCTATTTACGCTACGAGTTAGCTGTATTTTAGGCGAATTTTTGCCAACATCGGCGAATTTATTAGCGTATGGGCGACTTTTCCCCCAATAGGAGTAGTTCGATTTTGTGAGGAGATGTGAAGGATTCGGATTAATTAATTTTTTTATAAATAAATAATTATTAATAAATTTATTTATAGTAATTATTTTTTTGAAAATTAAAATTTCATAACTTAAAACTTCCTCAAAAAGCCATTTTTGCTTCAACTCCCCTCCACATGCACTTAGGAAGCTGAAATTTGCATATGTTGGTGTTTGTAGCTTACTCTTTCATATGAAATAAAAAAAAAAATAAAATTTGAACTGTTCGCCTCTTCTTCATTCTCCCTCAAAATCTGAGTGATCCAACATTTTGAAGTGTATCGAAAAAATTAAAAAACTAGAAGATACTAGAGTATCTTAAGAGCGGACTTTACTAATTATACTATTTTAGAGAATGTTGTTAGAATAATTTATTTTTTTTACCAGAATAAAAATTTTTTATAAAATTCAAAAGTTCTACCATCTCCACTTATCCTAAATTTTTTCAAGTATCGTACAAAACATAACCTCACATAATTTATTTTCTTATAACCAAAAACTTAGAATCGTGTGAGGTCAGGTCATTTTACGTTCAAACAGCTCTAAAAAAAAATATATTTCAGACAGTACTTATTTTCAAAATTCATATTTTAAATTCTAAATTAAAGTTACATGATGTTGCGTTACCTCATGCTTATTCGACTTCAAAAATCAATCAATTCTAGAGACCTACTACTCAAAATTTCGAATCAATCTGTCAAGTTTTACTCTAGTTAATGGGAAAGAACGAACGCTTACAAAAAAACGTGACCTCATGTTAAATCATTCCTCCTCAAGTTGAAAAACTAATAATCGCTGGAAGTGTGCTGATTCTATCTATCCTCCCAATTTGGTGTCGATCGCTTTCGACTCAAGCCACGTCACGTCACGTCACGTCACGTTACTTTACGTTACGTCAAGCCAACTCACATCCACTCACGTCGAGGAAAAACTTAATTCCATGACTACTACGCCTACTCTTTCAGCCATTCACGCCACATTCTGATAATTTTTTGATACAAAAGCAAAAACCGTGACCTCACGTTTCATTGAATGATCTCACGTTCTGAGAAATTAGATATCTGAACATTTATAACGCTCAACCATTCCTTCCTGCTATCATGCGGGAACCAAAAAACCTCAAATCATGCTTCCTCACGCCACGTCACGCCTGTGATCACCCACAAGGACTAATCAGCTCTAAAGCATCACTATCCTTACCCTTCCACCAACTTTGAACTCGATCCATCAGGTGTGCCTCATATAGCTGTCGTTTTTATTAAAAACTCGGCTAAAAAAGAAAGCAACTTATCCATATTGTGGGAAAAGTTGCCCGTACGCGAATAAATGCACCAATGTAAGCCAAAATTCATTCAAAATATTTCCTGATGGAAGACTTTTCGCTCATTTATTTACTCTTTAATTCGCCGATAATATCGCCATTAAAAACGCCCGCACAATTATTCCCAGAAAATTCGGCTATAAAATTCGCTACGCCGTATGCGCAAAAACTTCCAAAAACTTTTTTTGCATAATTCTGAAATAACATTATGAGTT